>JARCZZ010046160.1:0-52892 GCA_030323915.1 Brotogeris chrysoptera | reverse complement strand
CACATGACATCCTTGTCTCTAAGTTAGAGAGACATCAATTTGATAGGTGGACCACTCGGTGGATAAAGAACTGGCTGGATGGCTGCATGCAGAGTTGTGCTCAATGGCTCAATGTCCAGATAGAGACCAGTAGCGACTGGTGTCCCTCATGGATTGGTGCTGGGACCAGTCTTGTTCAACATCTTTGTCGGTGACATAGACAGTGGGATTGAGTGTGCCCTCAGCAAGTTTTCCGATGACACCAAGCTGTGTGGTTCGGTTGATACATTGGAGGGAAGGAATGCCATCCAGAAGGACCTTGACACGCTTGTGAGGTGGGCTGGTGCCAACCTGATGAAGTTTAACCATGACGAGTGCAAGGTCCTACACCTGGGTCGGAGCAATCCCAGGCGCAGCTGCAGGTTGGGCAGAGAAGAGATTGAGAGCAGCACTGTGGAGAGAGACTTGGGGGTGTTGGTCGATGAAAAAATGAACATGAGCCGGCAGTGTGAGCTCGCAGCCCAGAAAGCCAACTGTATCCTGTCCCTGCCCATGGCAGGGGGTTTGGAACTAGATGATCTGAAGGTCCATTCCAACCCTAACTATTCTGTGATTCTATGATTCTGCTGGAAGGGATCTGGAGCAGTGAGTCAGCACTCATGTCAAGGGGAAACAGAGAAAAGAAACCATGCTTAGGCTGATGCTCAGAGTCTTGAACTGTACAAGTGTTCCCCTCGCGCAGTTCACTCCCTCACTCCCCCATCTTTCATCCCCCCAGCTCCTGGGGGGATGTGGAGGAGAATTGAAAGAATGCAACTCCCACAGATTGAGATAAGAACAGTTCAGTAACTATGGTATAACACAAATCACCACCACCAATAATAATAATGACAAAGGAAATACAAGGAAAGAGAATACAACTGCTCACAACCCGACGACCGAGCCGTGAACTCAACTCTTCTGGGTTCCTGCTCCCATTTTTTCCATCCTGGACATGACGTGCTGTGGTATGGAATACCTCTTTGGTCCATTTGGGTCAGGTGTCCTGTTTCTGCTTCCTCCCTGCTTCCCCTCCTCCCTGGCAGAGCATGAGGCTCAAAAAGTCCATGATCAGACCAAAACTCTCTAAGCAGTAAATGAAAACACTGGTATTATCAGCGCTGTTCCCAGGCTGAAAGTCAAAAACACAGCGCTCCACCAGCTGCTAAGAAGGAGAAAAATGACTGCTACTGCTGAACTCAGGACAAGAAGGCTGTAAGCCACTGAGAAAACTCCACTGTAGAAATAAAGAAACTTAAAAAATTATTTTAATTCTTGATTATGTTTTCTGTATACTGCTAATTTGATTTTTTTATGTGGGTTTGGGGGTGCCAATCAGTGTTTTTACTCTTCATGGAAATTGAGAAGAGGTCAGTCTTAATAAATCCCTTTATCTGTAGGAGTACTTCAAATAACATTATGAAGGCTACTTGAGATAGACGTTGTGTTTACCTGCATTACTCTGACACATATGACTACAGGCACTGCACTTTGAGTATCTTCATTCAGTAATACGGAGAAGAGTCTTTGAATTTGATGGGACATGGTCAATACCTATCCTCACAAGCCTCTTTTTCTCTAAAAATTTTCCAATTGTATTGTTCATATACTTTCTTTCTCCACCACTTATTTCTGCAGCATCTTTATGTAATGAGCTAGTACCCTCGTCTCTTCCTTCCCTGAAAGCTTTGTACAAACCTTTGCAAGTTACTTGCACTTTATTTATTCCCCATGCTATAATGTAAGTTCGGGTTACTTCAGATAGTATAATTGTACATATTTCTTATAGTTAGTCTTCCACACTTTACAATCCCTCTGTTAATGAACAACTAGAGTGCAAAAGTATCTTTAGAAAATATGTGGAGCACAAGGAAAAAAAAAAGCATTTATTCTTTGCTGAAGAACAACCTTTCCTTTCCATTATCACAAGGAGCTTTCTGCCTTGGCATGTCTAATAGATGCTTCTATAGTGCCTCTATTGTCTCCTAATTCAAATAATTCACAGCACTGTACATCTGCTAAGACAGCTTTGCATTTATGGTTCACTTTGTATTATGTCAAATACTGTTTCTCTGTATGAAAGCTAAAGTTTTTTCATTTTTCTGTTAGTGCTTCTTTCTTCTTTGGTAGGAAGTGTGTTTACTTAAAACTAAACACATTTGGAAATGGAGGTTAGTGAAGAGCACCGAGTTTGCTATCTAAGCTTATGTACAAAGATTCTTGTGACTCAGCTTCTTCTCCTCCCTAGCCCTGGTTTAGATATGCAATTCTAATATCTAAATCCTCATGCCCTTAAAACCACAGGTGAATTTGAGCAATTCTTCTGTAAAGTACTTTCTTAAAAATAGAGCTTAGAAAATGATGGATAGCATATCCTTGAAAGGAGGGTTAACAGCTCTCTATCCCTACAGAAAGGTTAAAGCCTACCCTGCACCTCAAACAAACTGGCAAGTTAATAACTTGTACAGAAGAAAAATTCCCTCTTCACTGCAAACAGCGAACGGGCAATTTATGCCTACTGCTTCAGGCTTTGTATTACTTTATTTGAAACAGAAAATATCATGTCTTATGTGAGGATTATTTTTTTTGCCCATCACTTCTGAAAATATTTAATTGTAGGGATATCTTGTATTGATGAATTGCACAATATACTGTTTAAATGTATTTCTTATGGTCAGTCTGAAAACACTTTTTTTTTATTATTACATTAGATAACACCTTGCTGTGTTCTTCATTGTGAATTTTACATGTTACTGTTCAGATGCCCCCAGATTGCTGGCTGTTTGGAATAGGATGTGCAGTGTCCAAAATATAAAGTTGTGCCTAGTATTTGTCACCTGCATTTCAGCACATAAATGCTTTCACTTCTCAGAGACCTCTGGCACCTTGTAGTCCAAAATCAACAGACTACTTGGCCCTTCTATGTTTAAATTGAAAGTCAATGCTTTAAGTTTGTTAATATCTGTGGAGCTGCAGTGAGTTACAAGAATAAATAGTACTTGGAATTTGTTAAATAGTCATTAAAAGTCATTTGATACAAACATTAATATTTTGAGTTGTTCAATATGTAGACTTGAATTGATGACAATATCAACTGAGAAGTAAACGAAGCATTGAACGTTATTTATTCTTCCAACAATGGAAAAATCTTCTGGTAAGGTGTGTGTAGGGACCAGAGGCTTTGACTGAAGATAGACAGTAAAATAGAAAAAAAAAATTATCTATTTTCTTTGGGTTTACCTTGAGCTATCCCATACATTTGTGGAATGCAACGACAGCAAGATCAGGTGCACTCTCTTTTAAACTGTCAGCATTGCTGAAGTCCCAGGTAAGCAGTGGTTTCTCCCCTGTAATGAAAGGAAAGATAGAATTTGCTGTGGAAGAAAAATGGTAAATAAATTTAACTCAAAATAAGGTGGGAAAGCATTTTAATATCTTCCTGAATTTAGTATGAAAATTTCAAAATAGATTTCATTGTTTTGAGAGGTGTCGAGGCTTTTCTCTGCCTTTTTTTTTGAAATAAAACCTTAGTGTTATAAAGGTTGTGAAATCTTAGTGTTTACTTTTAGAATAGGCATCTTTATTGCCCAATGTTGTATTTAAAAGGCAGAAATAAAGAGATTATAGAAATGGTTAAACTTCATGGAAAACAAGCCACTTTGTACCTTGTCAGATTAAAATTATCAGATTGACTTTAAATGAAATTTTGCTCTTCTACAACAATTGTCCATATTTAAGTGTAATGTAAAGATTTTAGTTGCTTGTACTTTGATTTCTGTTGAGGAGGTCCCAGTAATGACAAATCCCAATGAACTCAGGAAATCACAACTGGGCTGACTGATATAACAACCATCGCAAGAATAGTTGGTGTTGAAAACTTTTACGCAGCAAATAACATATTTTCCCAGATTATGAATAAAGTGACCATGGTAGGTAACCACAGAGTAATTCCATCCTAATGGAGTAAATGGATTCAGAAATGAAAGAAGAGCAAATGAAAAAACCCACTGGTTACAAGAAAGTTTATGTTTTCCTTTGGTTTCATTTCAGTGAGACAAATTTATTTCAAACATTACCTTTTCAGTGATGAATGCACTTCTTACACTTCCCTTTCAATGTTATAAGGTTCATTTACATTGTGTTAGAAAGAACATCTTATAGTTTTGGCAGTCTGCTTATAAAAATTTTCAATTATAAGTGGAGGATTCAACAATACATCAATAAAAAAAAAATAATCCTCTTCCCTGCACACGTTCTTTCTGCAGTATAAAAGACAAATTTTTCTTTGCCTTTGTTTTTATAGATGGGAAAAGAAGATTTTTATTTAAAATGGGATGTTCTGCTTTAATAAAACCATCTTTATCTTGAAAAATATAGCATTAATTATTCTGATTTGCAAGTCAGTCTCTGCAATAGGATGGTGGGATACAATATCCCGAGCTTCAGTTTTTGCTATCAAAGCGTATCTCAAGCCATAAATTGCAGTTTAGGAGCTGCTTGGGAGAACCTATTTATGTCTAAAAAAATATAATCTTGGCTAGGATATTTGAAAGCTTTTACTGGCCTTCTAATGTGTAAAAAAGAAATGGAAACTGAAAGGAAAAAAGACAGAACTTATGGAATTGGAGACTGCAGGATATCGCACTGGCTTTCAGTACGTCATAGGCCAAAAAATTTTGATAGCTGAGACTCCTTCCTGGAAATCTGAGGATCATGAAAGTCTGAATAATTTTCATTTTTATATCTTTTAATCTTGTCCCAACACCATCAGGTTTACAAATAGAACACTGCATCATTTCTGGAGAAACTGATCTGAGGATGAACCTCACCTAACTGGAAACCATGGGGGCTGGTCAACTGGAATAGAGCAATGTTTGTGGGAGGTTACCCACTCTGCTTATAGAGATCCAGCTGAAGTTTGTCACATCCCCAGTTTCAGCACTGAGAAGTTTTTAGGCTCATTCAAAACATTGAGAGCAGGCTCACGGGTCTCTGGACCTCACCTATATCTGGAAATTAGTTCTTGCAAAGAGTCTCAGCATTGCCTGACCTTGCATACTGCCCTTGACAATGCTAGCAGTTTTCCCTTCATAGCTGTGTGTGGGACCTGGTGCATTTTTTAGTGTCATTTTTTGAATTGGGGTCAGGAAAACATGGGCAGAACAGGATTCGTTCTGAACAGAGACTTTAAATAAGCTCCTCCTGGGACACAATGTCATAATTTTGGAGGAGGCATCTACAGTAAATGACTATGCTATGATCTTTATCCTTTCTCCTGAGGCAGGCTTACCCACTACCTGATTATTAAGCATTTTATTAGGATTATTTTCTTGTTATGTTGTTAAAGACTTGCAAATGCTTTTTCCTTTATTTCATGTTTGAAAGACCAGTGTATGTGACAGCATGAAGGACATCCCTGCTACATGGGATTCAGGGATGGAGCTAGTGCAGATGGGAGCTAGTTTAAGGCTCAGCAAAAGACCGTGGAACATCCCATTTTACTGCAAACTCCAGAAAATAATTTTGTTTACTGTTTTGAGAGGGGAGAGAAAATTACATTGCCTGGGCTAGAAAGTGATGTGATGATAGAAATCGTGTACTACACTAGTAGTTCTGCAAATGTACTCCAAACAAACAAACAAACAAAAAAGAAACAACAACAAAAACCAACCAAAAAAGAAACAGGTGAAGTTTTGTGTGTAGCAAAACAAGTTATACTGATGTTAATTAAGACTTCTTTCTTCTTGCTTGCAACTATAACAGTCTTAAGAAAACCTGACAATATATATTTATTATTTAATAAACTTCCTTCCTGCCTGTTTTCTACTGATTTAATACTACTGTATAATTCTGTTCCAGGACCTTTACTCCTGATTTATACCAGGTTAAGCAAGAAATAATGAAGTCAAGATCTTGGTGGGAGATATGAAATGTAAATTGCTGCCAGTTTTCTGTTGAGATAAGCCTGAGAGGTCTGAAGGTTATAAAAAATGGCTTGACCACATTGAAGATAGAGTTGGGCAAGCTGAGCTTGTTCTGGACCTTACCTGGAACTTGCTGGCCTGAAAGACCCACTGGCAACAGAATGGGACAGGTTTGAGGGAAGGCAGAAACTTAGGTGGGGCAGAGACAATGGCTTCTGAACTGCTGCCTCAGGTAGATGAATGGGAGGGCTGATCTCACTCTCTTCGTGCTTGTGCAACACTTTTTTCATCTTCCGGCTGGTACCAAAGTAGTGCAGAGAAATGCATATTGCCTTGACTGCTTGCATGCAGCTGTGTCCTGCTGGGGTAAAACAGAAAGAAATATCAACCTTCAGAAGTCAGGAGTAACTGGGTTTTGCCCTACTTCCAATCAGTGTCTTTCTTTTTTTAATAAAATTAAGTCTTTCAAATTTGTTCCCTCTTTTGGGGTGGACAAAACTGTTGCTGTCCAGCTCACCTGTGAGATGCTGCTTTCTGTAGATTGACAAGCTCTATAGAGAGAATAGCATGTGGAGCATGAAAGGTATAGTAGTCAAGGACTCCTTCAGCCAGATGCCTGCAGCCTCATCAGCCCTGCATTTATATGAAAATAATTCTCCCTAAACACATTGTTCCAGGCAATGATTTAAAAAAAAAATTCTAAATGCAATCTACTACCTCAGTTTTGTACTGAGGCTATATTAAAGTGATTTTCTTCACTGAAAAGTTATCTCTTGAGCATAATTATCTAAATGCTGATCATGAAAGTGACTAAAGATGATAACCTATCTCAAAATACATAAAGCTTCTGTTACAAGTTTTGTCATTGGTTTATTCATCTGCAGATTGCAGTTTTATTCTCTTTCTGAAGGTTCAGAAGAAGAACAAGTGTTTTATTCTCACGCAGACTTGTAAAATTCAAAACTAATACATTTGTACAGTTTGTGCATCAGTAAGAGGAATGGCATGTCTGTGCTTTGCAGGGCAGCCCCTTTGACAGATCTTGCAGTCCCAGTTCTACAAGGATGTATCTGTTACAAGGATGAAAAGCAGAAGTGTGCTTCAGGGAGTGAGAAAGATCTGCTGACCTGGAACCAGTCAAATCTGTGAGGCATTTAGACTGAGAACTTCATGAGCCAGGAGCACTACTTGACAAAGCATAAATTAAAACCTGGGAGAGATCAATTTATTAAATGTGTAGAGCATCTGTGATTCCTACTTTAAAAAGCATTTTAACGCTCATAAAAATGAGGCATGTCTCAAAGCAAGATCTAATGGCTTTGAAAGATTCATAAATTTCAGTAACAATACACCTTTGAGGACCCAATGAACTTAAATGGTAGAAGTATAAAATAAGGGACTCCACTACAAATTCAGTGCCCATGTAGGTGGCAAAAGAGAACTAATTTTTAATAGGTCCTAATTTGAAAGAGTGGAATGTAGTTTCCTTGATATGACTGCAGTTCATTTTTACTAACAACTTGCAATTTATGGGAAGACAGAAACTGACATTTATTATGATCTGAAGGGCAGAGTTTGATCTTCTGATGCCTCATGAGTTACAGGGCAAAGATTTTACTCTGGGCTGCATCATCTTGGGACCATAATCTTGGGTCTACCAGGGAGGTAAAACCTCAGTTTGCTATTAGCAATAGCTTTAATTGACTCTCATCTAAGGTCTTAGAAATACATGTTTCTATCTAATAGCATGTAAGTGTGGAAGGGATCTTCAAAGGTTGCTATGTCACTCTAATAAGAGCTTCTGGCAGTCTGTATCATCATATTAGCTTGCAGGTAAATCTCATATAATCAACCATTTTGGTACAACAATTTTGGCTGTACTTTCTTTGCATTTCTATGAAATTGGCATGATCTGCTTTCTCCACATCAGTTTTGGTGATGTGAGTTATACTGATGTTATTTGAATTAAAATAGTATAAAATTGGCCATATAAGAAAAAAATCAGGATCTGCATATTATCAGTACTTTGCCGCAAATAAGTACAATTTGAAAGGGCAGACTATGATCTATTATCTAAATCTAAGATGTCTGAGCTATTAGCCCTGCAGCAACACTTCTGATCACCTTTCTTTACAGGAGGTAATTGTATAAATTCTTGGGTGTATTTGGGGGGGCTAATGACTCTTACTTTCTTTATGTATAGTTACATATGTACATATTACATGTGTGTAAATACATGTGCCTTATCTACAGATGGACATGAAGTCTGTAATACTTTCTTAAGCAAAGCCAGCAGTAGTCTACCTTTTCTGTAAGGACTTTCATTTATGTACCTGAAGGAGAAAGATAACAGGCATGTTTTCTTTCTTCTTTTGATTTATTAGGAAAGGATTATTCCTGGTGGAACTAAGGAGTGGGCCAAAACATAATCCATTCTTTATTGACTGATACACAATCTGCTTTGTTCGGTGTATCAGCTTTGTATCTAGCAGTGCAAACAAATCAGTGTGGGTTTGAACTTGCTTTCTCCTGCAGTCCCTGGGCTCACCTTTACTAGCATGCCTAGTACTTTGGAAGAGAAAATGGTTTTACTGCATTGTTCCTTTTTTCTCAACATTTCTCTCTAGGACATACAAGATCCTGCAAAAAGTCCAGTTATTAATCCATGTAGATAATAGTGCCTCACATCACATCTAGTAACTCTTCACAGAGTGGTACCTACAATGAGTGCCTCATCCTTGCTCTGGTGCTCATTCAGAAATAAAATTGCAGGTCTTCAAGCACCAGAGTATGAGTGCAATCTTTAACTACAGATCACAAGTGTTTTCACTGAGCAGGGACATGCTGATTGTCTCTAGCTGTTGGGAGTTGCCCAATTCTTGCAGAGGGAGCAGCCTGAGGGGTGAAGCTGCTGCAGGCTGAGGGCCTGCAGGAGAAACAGGCCAGTTAAACAGAGGAAGAATTTGGAAAAGCCATTCTTGTCCACATTTGAACCAAATAATGGCCAGTAGTGATGGTTCCTGGTCATTGCTGGGGATTCCTGTGGATGTCGAAAGTAAACCCTCACTAGGCTTTATCATCTATCTAAGATTGCTTAGACTGTAACATAATTTGCAGTTGCAATGTATGTATAAATGCTGTTCGCATGCAGCCAATTCTGTCAGAAGAAACACGTTGCATATGCCAGAATCAGTCTAACTGCAGCGATCCAGCCCAGCTGGGGGTCACATTTTCTGGCTGCGCAAACCCGTTAAAACTGGAATGCCTTGGAAGGGAGGAAGGTGAGCCTTCCCTTTGCCCAGCTGCACAAGGGATAATGGCTTCACAGGGGTGTGGCAAGAGTTAAAAAAGAGTTAAAAAGAATTAAACATTATTCTTCCAATATGTTTCAATAGTTTTGGATAAGAGTTGCCGTAGCAATGAAAATGAAGTTAGTGTCATGCTAACACTGTCCAAGTCCAACAGCTCAAAATGAGCCAGAGGTAGAAGGAATCTTTTGAGTTGGACATTGTGTGTGTTGGACCTGGGAGATCTTTGTCCTGCTGCTTAGCATTAATGTGTTTACTTTATGACAGTTTATATCTTGGGTACCACTGAAAAATTAGCAAAGAGGAAAAGCAGTATGCACGAACCTTCTCTAATACGTATACATGTAATTAATCATTTTATGCAAACTGGGGAAATCATGCACAGAAGGTGCAGTTACAGCACCAGGAAATGGACCACTTTAAGAGGTCTTTGTTGTGCTTTTTTTCAGCGTGTGTGGGGTGTCTTGAAACGGGGAAGGCTTATTATATTGATAACTCAGGAAACAGTAAATAAATAAAATGTGAGACAGTTAACCTCAATTTAAGTGCCAGGGCTTGGATCCAGCTTTGGAGGATAACACAGGAAACTCCAAAACATGCAGTGCTTTTTGCAGAAAAAGCTTATCTCAGCCTTGCCTTCTGGCAGTGAAGGATAGGGGGTCCTAGGACTGATGGTTTATGCAGCCACAGCAGCACAGATGGATCAGATTGGCAGCTGAGGTGGATCTCTGCACCTTCACTCACCAAAGCTCACAGCAGGAACTCTGCAAGCTGAGAAGGTGGCACAAAACTCTTGGAAAAGTTTCCAAGCTAATTGTTAGTCACAGGTTGTCTTACTTTCCAGGGGCAGGAGACCAAAGGGGAAAGAAATCTGCTTGAATGATGTGGTCTCTGCTTCTTCTGGATGTGGCTTGGACCTTCCTCTGGTGCACACTATTGCAGAGACGTTCACACAACTAATTGATCATAATGATCATCAGATTATTTTAAGGTCTATGATAACAACATGTACTGACAACTGCTCTAGTTCATGTGCTAAGAACAAAACGATGAATGTCCAATGTAATAGCTCAGAAATACACGTTTTTCACACTTCATTTCCTATGAACACATTGGTTCTAATGAGACATTTTTTACATATAACAAATCAAAAGATGAATCTTACTATAGAAGACTCACCTGTAACATTCAGCATGAATGAGTGCTAGCTAGAGCAAGTAATTTCTGAAAGCAACTCGCAAGTCTAATTAAACTCTTTAAAGTAATGACTCTCCAACAGAATAAGCTGCTTTAAAGAGGAAAGTGATTTTACACTCCCTCCTCCTATTTAAGAAGCCTCAGGTGTATTTTATAACCTTTCCAGGCTGTTCTTTACTCACAAGTTCTTGTGCAATCTGATACTCTTTCAGTTGACCAACATCTTTGCACTGAGATTTGTACAGTAATATATTTGCAGACTCTTGGGTGATTTTTAGTTATTGACAGAGTGAGGTGATTCAGATATTTTATTGGTTTTGGATATCCAGCTGGCATGTCCCAGATATCAGTAGTATAATGGGGTTTCTGAAAATAATAATGAAGGTAGTAAAGGAGATCACTAGAGGCCAATATGGCTTCCTTAATAAAATTGTATGGTACAGATTTTGTAAAATAATTTATATTTTGCAAAAGCCTCATTAAAAATAGGTGTGTTTAAATGCAGGAAAAGGAAACAGATCTTAAATACCTAGCTTTTAGGATGTAATTTCTGAAGGTTCATAATTTTTTTTCAGCTGGTGGTTTTGTCACTCACATTAGTCTTTCTGCTCTGAATTTTTTAGAATCAACTGTCCTTGTTTCCAGCTCAGGGATGTTTTTGGTCTGATGTTTTTCCAAGAGCAAAAATTAAGTTCACTTTCTCTCCCTCTGAAATTCTTGGAAAGCTCAAATTCCTTCTGTCTCTATTTGAGACAGGCAACAAAGTGCTGTGACAAGAGAGGTGGAATGTCAGTGGATTTTCTAAAGAAATATTTCCAATATGGTGCCATAAAGGTGCTTTTTTGTCTTTCCTGATCCTATTTCCAGATCCTAGGGAGCTGACTTTTGTTTCCTTCCCTCTACTGCTTGTATTTGTGTTAGGGTATGTGAATATATGGATATACATGTAAAGATGTGCGTATTTATACACACTCATACATGCACACTGTAAGTACACTCGGTGTAAAGATAACACGAATGATGCCATTTGTAGAATGTCACATAGGTTCTCTATAATTATAATTTCTCTTTAATTTTTGGCCACTTTCCACATTGTACCTGCCTTGCAAAGGCATTCTTTTGCTATTGTTCTTGGAGCTGAGGTTGCTTTGGATGATAATTCATTCCCTTCCATCCCAAGGCTAAAACTTCTTAGACTTTTAAAGATTATATTCTCAAGCCACAGTAGTCACCAGGAGAGGAATATATTGTTTTGCTTTACAGATTTGGAACTCATTTTTATATAGTATCTGCCAACACTTTATTTAAAAATATTTCAAACATTGTATATTGAATTTCTGGGAGTTATCCAGCTGATGTGAATGTTTTTTTCAGAGACAATACTTCAGATATGGGAAAGATTTATTTCATTTATCACTGTTCTGGTAATATTAATTTGAGTTGTAGCCATTATTACAGAATTACATGCCTTTCTCACATACAATTTGATAGCAGGTGTGTAACATTGAGACAAACTTTTCTGTTGTGACTCCCTTCCAGCTTTTCCCATAATATTGCTGAGTCTCAATTCACCAAGCTTTGATTTACCCACATGAAAAAAATTAAATATATTTTCTTGTCTCCAGTATTACTACATCAAAATATTTCAGAGGAATGGAAGCCATTAAATTTGTTTTGTGCTCATGTTAGGCAGACAAATGCTTTTTATTTCCTTTCCTGTTATGTGATATAGCTTCAAAATAAATTAAAGGGAAAGTCTCAGCTTATTAGACTCACTCCAATATTTTCTTAAACTAGAAAAGAATTTAACAGTGCTACTTGATATAGAATCCAATTTTCTGCAGTTACTTTTGAGCTCTCTTTAGCTTTTTTAGATTTTGCCTTTTTCTTCCCCTAGTTGACCAGTGAAGAATGAGGTTGCAATACATAGAAGTGACCCTTCATTGCCAGAGATCTTTGGTTCTTGATTTTGCAGACTCCCAAGCACACTGTCATAATTCCATGTCAGGCATACTATTCATTATGAACCCTGTAGGTGTATTCAGACACAGTAGGAAGCACTGAGACTATACCCTGAATAGCAGCTTTTTTCTGTGACAATGTCAGGTCTCTCCATGAGTACACCTTCCCCCTTTTCTGTTTCTGAAAGCGCACGGAAATGAAGCAAAAGAGTGGCCTAGGAAGAGAAGCTTTAACCCCCACCCTCAGGATTTCAACAGTATCTTTGCAAGATCTGTGACTTGGTCATGCAAAGGGCTGTTGAAACATCATTCCTATTTAAGATGTTTGCAATAAAAATAATTTCCATGTGTGGATGATCTAAGCTTATAATTTAGACTACTTTGTATTATTCTTTAGCTAAAATAAATTTATACATTCAAATTATGTAGGCTTTGCTGTGCTTCCTACTGAAAACTACTAACGTAAGTTATCATTTGTTGTACAAAATTATTGCTTTTGCAGAATAGTAACTATAAGCAAACTGCTAATCATTACATGCAATGGAGTATTTTTTAAACAAAAAATTCCTTAGTGGAGTGTATTTGTTTAATGGATACATGGTGGTTTCATGTAATACCAAAGCTCTTGAGATTCCACAAAAACTTTTTCACAAGGAAGGAACTCAATCGTGTGACAGTTACCACTTCTCTCTGCTACTGTTATTACTCCCATTTCACTGATGAAATGACCAAGAGTATGCAGTAAGTCTATGGCAAATTCACGGGAAAAAAATCTGGGCCTCCAGATTCTTAATGTACATTTCTAGGTATCTTTCAATTTATTCCCAGGCAAAGTAAATAAACAAAAAACTGAACTAAACCAGAAGAACTACTATAAAGGGAATATGACTAAAATATTATGTGAAGTAAGATAATTTCAAAAGGATTTTGGGTATTGTGTGGTCATCTCCTGATCCAAGATTTACAATTTGGACAAAATGGACCTGAACAGAACGGGTGTTTTCTCGTGTACAGACAAGTTTAAGGAGACCTTGTTCTTAAGAGAAATTAAAGGGAAAAATGCTTTTTCCTGTTAAGTGAAAACAGATCTTTTAATATAATTTAATCTCATTTGGTACCACAAACTTGTACCATGGCAAAAGTTATAAAACTTGAGTTTTGTAATTAAGTTTGTCATAATGGTGGCGTAGCTGAGTATCAGGGCTGTGCCTGCACACATATCCAATGCTTTTGAGATATCAATACTACATGTGGTCCAGGCCCCCAGCTAATCATCTGCATAGATGTGATTATGGTCAATTTAAAACAATAGACTAATGTGACCCAAGGTGCCTGACTGAGCTCCTGGCCATCTTCCAAATTCAGTGGCTAATTTGCACAGTAGTTTTCAAAGTTTGGATGTTGGATGGTCCCAAATGTCCTCTGGCAGGTCCTGCTGTGTCTATCTGATTTGTGAACCTAAATGTGTCTATTAGCATCCTACGGGGATGATCCAGTCCAGAGACTCCCTAAACAATTCCAGCTGTAGAACTGAGAAAATTGTTGGTAGATAAATTGCCCAGAAAGAGTTTGTAGAAACTGTTATGGGGGGTGCAGAAATGGTCCTGTAGGACACTAGTTTGTATGTAGTTAAGGTATTTAGGGTTATTACGAATGTCATTTAAGCAAACTGAAAGTGGTGGATATCGTGAATATGCTATAGTAGTCATGTAGGACCACTGGCAGTTGAGATTTTAGGAATTCAGTAGAGGAGAGGTTCAGGGAATCTCACCTGTTCCAGCTGGCAATGCTGTCACAAGGACTCTTTGAAACAGAGACTCCTGTTACCTTTTCAGCAGATCACACTGTATGAGATACTTGGGTAACACGAAAGTTAGTTACCCTGTGCCAAGACCCAATAATTTAAGCTTATTTTTTAAAGCACGAGCAGTTCACAAGTGCCTGTACAAGAGTACAAATTGTTCTGCAGAATGTCATTATAGAGCGGAGTTAAGGTTCATTCTGCCAGAAGGAAAGTCATGCACATAATAAAAATCTGGGTGCTAAGATTTGTTCTTCTTTTAATCTGGAGTTCAATAGATAGGATGCAACTCTTCAACTCATTGAGGGAAGGGGAGGATTCACTAACACCCCAGACTGTAATGCTTCCAGCTAGCTGTGCAAAATAAATGCTAAGTAGTGAATGAGCTTTTTGGGAGCTGTAATAAGTTGACTTCTTCCTCTGTGGGTACTGCTTCTCTGTTGAGACCACTCATTTAAAGACCACAGCTGACATTTATGAACTTGTCCTAGGTCCTTTTAATACTTTAATTTCACTATTTGGGAAGAAACATGATTGCATAATGCAGATACAAATTTGTATTTCCTTTCACAGGTATACACTTTGTCTAAGCTATTTCTAAAAATATAAAGTTCCTTTTTATAAAAATATGAGACCACATTAATTTTGTATCTGTGTTGAACAGGTCAATCAGAACAGGACTCACAGATGGATGGAGAAATATGACACTGATTTCGATTCAGAATGCAGTCTTATAAATATACATCCTTACAACCCAGACTAGTGTCTCCGGTTCAACGTGCTAGGGTTAAATATGACTCTGAAAAGTAGTTTATTTTTTTGAAATTATTGCTATTCTGTCAAGAAATATTCCCTCAGAGAGGAAAATTGCCTTGTGGCCCTTCACAGAAGATTTTTTGGTTAGTTTGAAAACAGTGTGGATGGTGAGGCTTTGACTAGATTCATGGCATTTTGCTGGCTGAAGGGAGATTGAAATTGTGGATGTCCCATCTCTGACAGTGTTCAAGGCCAAGCTGGATTGGGCTTGGCGCAACCTGGTCTAGTGGAAGGTGTTCCTGCCCATGGCAGAGTGATGGAACTGGATGAGCTTTGGGGTCCCTTCTAACCCAAACCCTTTTATACATAACAAGAATCTTGTTGCATGTCGTGTTAGATTTTTTAAATTAAACTATAATCCTCAGAAAGTTTCTTTATGTGCGTCCGTGATGAAAGGCAAATATAAGTTGTGGTTGAAAATGCAGCCAAAGAGATGTATGTCTTTTCTGCAGATGACATGAAAGAAGTGGCAAAGTTCCACGGTATTAAAAGATTTTAATACAGCTTATTCTAACAGCAGAAATGTTACCAGTAGTCCTGTTTTGTTAATCTGTAAATTTCTTATCAAAACTTTTAGAGAAGAAATATAAATATTCCTTACGTTTCAGTCAGCCACTGAATTATACTTTGCAAAACACTTTTCCAGGTATATGTTGCATCTTCTGCAAGTAAATAGTCATTTTGTTGGTACAGAGTTCTCAGATACTGAGAAGTGACAGCCACAATATGTTTATAGAGCTGTATTCTGCGTTGAGGGTGCTTGTTTTTGTTGTACTGGGAATTTTAACATCTGTCGTAAGTTTTCTTTCTTCCTTTTTTTTTTTTTTAAATTAAATATGCTTAAGAATTTCTAATTAGAAATGAGCATTTTAACCTGCCTAATTTCTAACCTACCTGAACAAAAGGAATTTAAAGTTCGGTTAGAACATAAATATTCTTAAGCTTACGTTTTTCATATGAGTAATTCAGTAAAAGTAGCTTTATGGACAATCCAACACATAAATTAAAGTAGATTAAAAAGATGATGGAGCAGCAAATAAAAAAGGGGTGGATGATTCTCTCCTTTCCCATAAAATCAGGTAGAAATAGAATAGAAAATAAACTCACATCTTAATTTACATACATGTACCATTTACTTTTATGGTGGCTTAGATATTTTAAAGGAATACACATGGGATTATCAACATTATTTAGACTTACAGGCTTCTTTCCTAGAAGAAGCTGTTGTTTTTAAATTGAATCTCTCTTGGGAGAGAAAACTGGTTTAAACTAAGGAGTGAAATGTTATAGACTCATGCCAGTTTGAAAACCTAAACAATTTTCTAAAAGGATTGTAAGCTTTGGACTTTGTAGCATTCATTGATTCTGGCTGTTAATGATTATCCTAAATCCTGTGGAATTCAGGGATGATCAGAAATGCTCAAGAAACTGGAGGTTTTCTGTATGGCACCTAGAAAAAAAGAGACAATGGTAATATGGTTTGAATGTGGTTTATTCATTCTGAAAGTATTTGCTCTTTATTTTTCCTCAGCTGTTGACTCATCAGTTGGTGTGCAAGTGATATTTCCATATTCTGTTAGAAGTATTGTGTTTCTTACAGGCATACTCAGCAGGGAATCTTATGGATGAATGTACGTATCTTGTGTTGGTGGCTGCTCAGTGTTACATGTTGTGAGACTGCAGTATCTTCTCTTCCAAGCCCTCTTGTTCCAGGATGCCAAGCACCCTTATGTTCCAGAAGTACATCCTTCAACTGTAGCTAAATGGGAGAAGAAATGTGCCTACATGCAACCTCTACATATAATCATAGAATAGTTAGGGTTGTAAGGACCATAAGATCATCTAGTTCCAACCCCCGTCCCACAGACAGGGACACCTCACACTAAACCATGCCACCCAAGGCTCTGTCCAACCCAGCCTTGAACACCACCAGCGATGGAGCATTCACAACTTCTCTGGGCAACCACTTCCAGTGCCTCACCACCCTTATTGCCTCTTTTTTACATCCCTAAAGTGAATTTAAGAACACCTTTGTTACTTTACTTACATGGTAAGAGTACATCCAAAGGTAGAGGGTTGTGCATATCCTACTATAAACCAACCTCCTGAGGTAGGCAGAGAGACTCTGCGTGACAAGTTAGCCAACATCAATATCTCCTTGTGAGAATGGTATGTGTCTACAGGGAATGAGTCTGAAGGGTTGCAGCTGTATCCTTGATTAACTAATGGAGGAAGAGGCCATGGTGCTGTTGGGTGGTTTTATTTTGTATGAGAATAATTCAGTGTTCAGATTCTATCTGGCACTGTATATATATGAATTCACTAGCTCTTCTAGATCCAAAAGAAAGTCTCTTTCATCAGGATGGTAGGATCTGGAAGTTATTCTGTGTTCAAATCATATTCTGGCTTTAGACACCTGCAGCTAAAACTTTCCATAGTAAATTTGGTTTCTGTAATAGTGCCAGAAAGAAAGCCAATTAATCTGAGCAATTATGTGCGGCTGTAGCTGATGATTGTAAGTTACATGTGAAAAGAGGTATCCAAATGCATTATAACGTCTGATAATCTTCCCTTATCAGCATTTAAAACCCCTCCAAGTTTAACAACATAACAAACCAATTTCTTTGAGAAAACATGTTTGTGTACAATATGTTGTGCTTAATCTAGTAGCCCTTGTAATTTTCTGTATGACAACCAATCAACTTTTGATTGGTGATGGCTTTCTCAATTGCCAAATATAGCTAGAAGTGCTTCCTGAGCTGTTTGCTAACAGGCAGAGCTGAGCATGGTGAGGGTTGCCTGTGTTCTAGGTTTAGAATGCTAGCTGGAAAGTCACTGCAACAACGAAAGGTCATATTTTCTTCCTGGGGGGAGGTAGGTTGCATACTTGGCATGCAGATTTGGGAATGCTTTGCTAAACATTGAGCTCAGTGGCCCGCTCATTACTTCTACAAAATATTGTTTGGAATTTAAAATACATTTATTTTTGGCCATGGAATGCATTTCAGAGAAGCGCTTCCTAATTTTCTTCCTACAGTCCTTTCTGTGTCTGCTCAGCAACCATGTGGTTACCTTTTCTAAGTGAACTGCTTAATTGCCTTTGAAATTGTCCATTTGGTGTATTCAGTGCCAGAGTGCTACTGCTATGACACAGTTTTTGCCAAAACGAAATACCTATCTTCAAGAGACTGAGCCATGGAAAACAGCAATGGGATTTAAAGTTGGTAGTTCATGGGCAAATTGCTGTATTACCCAGTATTCAGTAGTCTTCATCATGCAACCAAAAAGTTGGTTTGGTTGTATGACAACCAAAAAACCTAGTTTGGTTGTATGTATGTCATACAATCAAAAAACCAAACCCCCCACCACCTATGCCATTATCTGTTGTCATTGTTCTTGAGAGACATACTTGTCACACAAGCAGTAGTGAAAAAAATGTAAGGTGACCCAACTCAGGAACTCTCTGGAAGCTCTTTGGAGTGCTGTTTTGTGTGCTGTTTCGTGGCTTACACCTATTAAAGATAAATTGCAGAGTCCAGTTTTTCTGGACTACTAAATAATTAGTGAGTACCAGAGAAGACTTTTGCTTTTCCTATTATGAGATTAAACAAAAAGTGGATCCTGTTCCTCCCTCTGCTGCTTTTCTCTTTTTGAGGAGAATAGACGAGCTCAGATCGGAAGTGAAGAGTGGGAGACAGGCATTTCCAAAGGTTTTCTCTTTGCCCAATTTCAGTCAAATTTCTGATCTTACTGATTTAACTACATTTTCCTGCTGCAGAACCTTCACTGGAATTCAGTTTGGTAAGATAAATTAACACTATATATGTCTCCAGAGTTATGAATCCTATTTGCAACCTCAAAAGGCAGTTAATTAAAATATTGAATAAATAAAATTAAATTGCCAGGCAAGCAACAAATTATATTTTCTTATGAGTATTTTTTTTTTGAAGACAGGTGCAGAACAGAGACACAGAATATTCAAGGAAAATAATTTATAGGTTTGGACAAGGAATCAGCAGATCTTCAAAGCAATGTGTAAGAAGGCGATGTATTGTCTTGTAAGACAAGACAGTGTAAGACAATCTATTCATCTTGAACATGAATAAAGACTTAAAACAGTAAGCCAGTAATTAATGTAACAATTGCTATGGCTGTAACTCTTGCAACTGTGAAATCCCTGTATTTTTCAACAAGATTCCTGATTTTAGAACTGGCCCATCTAAAGTTATACTTGATGAAAGTATTTGTCTAAAAGTCTTACAGTTTGGTAAATTTAAAGATTTTCAAATTATTTGCCTGCTTTGATATTTACATTTTCAGTATTTCATTTCCCCATAGCAAATTTGCAGAAATTCAGAGGCATGCAGCGACTGGTGAGAGTACATGAAACATGAGTGCCATATAGTTCATACAATTGAAATAAAGCCATATAGCCCATGCTGCATGAACTGAATGCTGTGGTATGTCTGGAAATTAAAGAGTGCAGTAGGGATATTTAGGGGAAAAATGCATATGGAATGCAAGAATTATTAATTAGTAATCTCTTTCTAAACTGCATTTCCAAGCCATATAGATTAGTAATTTTTTTATGGCTCATCATAGAGAAGTTGATCTTCCCAGCCTGTGCTTACCAATTTTGGAAGAATACTACCTACTGGTGAAGTTTCACAGGGGAAAAAAAAAAAAGAGATTTAGACTGAAAATTCTTTACAGGGTTGCAAACCTTTCCCCCACTTTTAAAATAATTTTGATGTGCTTACTACTTACTTAGAGAAGCACTATGGTTTGTGGCTTGGATTTCCATACATTTTTTATGTTTCGTTATTTTCTTTCCCAGCAGCTTTTCATTATTCCAGAAAACGATAAATGGATTTTCAATTTTGGGGTAGGATGCAAGGGTAGGCAGGGCCAAGGAAGTCCATTGCATCGTAAGGCAAATGCATGAAATTGCTTCTGATTTCAAAGCACCCACTGATACATCATGTATGTATATATGCTGTGGAAATATGCTTTGTATATACACATAGACAATAAGATGGTGATTTGTGACAGCCAACATGACTTCACCAAGGGCAAATCCTGTCTGACCAATTTATTGGTCTTCTATGGTGCTACAGAACTGATGGACAGGGGCAAAGCGGTTGACGTCATCTACCTGGACTTGTGCAAAGCATTAGACACTGTCCTGCATGACATCCTTGTCAATAACTATGAAGACATCAATTTGATGGATGGACCACCCAGTAGATAAAGAATTGGCTAGGTGTTTGCACTGAAAGGGTTATGGTCAGTAGCTTGATGTTGAGAGAAACTCCTCATGAGCCGTCTGTGTGCGCTTGAGGCCCCAGCTAAAAAGTGTTAGAATTATTTATAGTGAAACTACTACTTTTAGCTCTCTTTGACGTGAAGAACCCTTTATAGTACTTTGGTAATACAGTAGTTTTTGAGGGGATAGAAAGAGCACAGGAGGAATTAAGAAGGGTCTGAACACTGTATTCATCATAAGGCTTTGCCATCAGAAATATAGAGCAACAAATTTGCAACATGCTTTTGTGGAATGGAGAAAAAATGCTAAATCATGGTATAAAGGAAGATACCTATCTGCTGAGAGAAGAGCAGCAGAACCAACTGAACATATTGGCATGGCTACTACAAAACAAACCCTTTTACATGTAGGTGTGCATGACCTAAGTAGTGCCTGCCTATATAATGCAAGCGTATTTCCCTGTATCAGTCAAATTCATAATCTCATTTTTAAAAAAATAATTTTCTTTTCCTGGAAATATGCATTTCTCATGAAATCAAGATGATTGACATTGACGCCAACTAAAATGGTGATTTCTAAGTGTATACCTCCCAAATCAGACTTCCAAATATTTTGTTTAGATCAAAATCATGGCTATCATTTCCCAAGGTATGTGGTGTGTGATTACTAAATTCTAGCACAACATTCTTTTTTCCCTAGATCTCTGAAATATCATTGTCATTCAGAACTTTTTAAAGGCCGTTTTCTCTATACGTGAAGAACTCTGATGTCCACTCGATACTATGAATATTTTGTTTTAAAAATAACAGTTGTACTTTAGCATTCTGCATGGCTTGCAGCAGAATATCTATTAGATGATAAAAAAGTGAGATGATATGATATCTATTCCCCTTGCATCATGCTTATTTGGAATTGGATATAGTCATAAAGTAAGATTTTATTTAAAGTATATCTTGCTTAATCCTACTGGCTATCTGCTTTCCATCCATTAATTTGCTAGTTCGCCTGTTTAAGTTTGAAACTATTACCCCTTCTGCTATCACTACAACCCCTCACGAAGAGTCCCTCCCCAGCATCCCTATAGGCCCCCTTCAGATACTGGAAGGCTGCTAAGAGGTCTCCACACAGCCTTCTCTTGTCCAGGCTGAACAGCCCCAACTTTCTCGTCCTATCTGCATACCCTTTGTAGCTATTGCTATTAAGGTCCCTGTTTGGTACAATTACCTGTTTTACCTTGCTCTCCTTTATTAACCAGGGTCATTTTCACTGAGAGAAACTCATGAATGTGAATTTATTGAGGAATTCCCTGTTACCCCTTGCATTTCACTGTTTTTTTTTCCTATTCTGGTGATGGTGTTCTGTGTGACTGCTCTCAAGATACGTACACTGTGGGACCATGCTTACTGGTGAAGCCAAGGATGGAGATGTCACCAAGAGATGAACGATGTCAAAAACTGGCCAGAGGCCAACAAACATAGTGAGATCAGTCCAATGTCCTACAAGAGACTGTTCATTGGTACAGTATACTTTGAAGGCTGGACACTTTGGTGAATCTTTCCATCTCTGATACTTTTTCATTTAAAGTTGATGGCAGAGATGAATGGTGGGGATTTACAGTGATGTCTACCAAACCAATACCAAAGAACTTCAAAGTCGGTCTTGACTTCTGCAGTTAGTAACAGTACACCACACCTTTTTTCATTAAACAAACTGAGGTTATCACAAACGTTTATTGACCAAAATGGAATATCCTTTTCCTTGCTCACTTCTTGTTTAAAAAATATTTCAGTGTTAGAAAAGCATGGATGTTGAAAGCCACTTTTATTTTCTGTTGTCTGCATTGGGTTCAAACTTTGACTTTCTGAGAGGGCAGGTTCTCTAACAGGGTAGGTTTTTCTTTTTTTCTAATTTTCATTTGTTTTAGTAGAACGTATTTCTCTATTTCTTTCTTTTGTTTGGTATCCAACCCTTCATGATAATTTTCCAGCCTAATCATGGCTGCGTGAAATAAACCATTTGGGGCTGTATTTAGAACAATTTGTATTCAAATAAAAACCATAGTGATTTAGCTGAAAATTACTTGAGAATCCCATAACATAGTAGGAATCTTCTCTGCTTTTCCATTTCT
This sequence comes from Brotogeris chrysoptera, assembly GCA_030323915.1. Taxonomy (NCBI): domain Eukaryota; kingdom Metazoa; phylum Chordata; class Aves; order Psittaciformes; family Psittacidae; genus Brotogeris; species Brotogeris chrysoptera. The sequence goes on along the minus strand of JARCZZ010046160.1, from coordinate 30,473 downwards.
GTTGTGTTCAGATGCTCTGAAAATTCAGCATGGGATAGATGCCAGGCAGCTCATAGAGAGACTTTATACCAGCCACTGTGGCATGTTTAAATTGGTTAAATTTCTTTTCACTGTGTAGAAATTGCTCATGGTATTTTCATTTTTATTTTTTTTTAACAAGAAAATGAATTTACCAGAACCTCTGAGCTGTCTAAGACTGAACTCAGAGGTGAAAGTTGTCCCTTTCAAATTCCTCCATGGGCAGAGACAAATCCATCCATGCCTCTTACTGTCGTCGTCTCTTCCAGCCAATTCTGTGAACAAACAGCAAGTCAGCTTTGACTAAGTATAGAATACTTGATGATCTAAACCCAAATACTGAAACATATTGTGGAATAATTAGGAAATGTGGGATAATTAGGAATTAAATTTATATTCGAAATGCAGCATTGTCCACACATAAGGGAAAAACGGACTTTCAGGGCCTCTCAGGGCGAGATGCAGCCACAGCCGGTATGCCAGGAATACGCACTTCACAGTAGTTCCTGTGGCAACACAGACGGAGGGTAGAGCAAAGTGGAGATCTCAGTTACGCTTTGTCTCAGCACAAGATGGGAACTAGGTGGTGCAAGAAACTGATAAGCTGCATACTTGCTACCATGAGCCAGCAGCCTGTCATCTTTTGACAGAACGCAGTCCTCTGTGTGAACTTCGCTTCATTATAATGTCATTATAATGCATTTACATGCTAAAATACACTCCCATCTGCAATGTCATCCCCCTCCAAAATGAGGCCACCCCCCTCTGAGCATGCACTCTGAATTTTTGGTTTCATATACCTTTAAAAAGTGAAGCGAGAGAGACTTGCACCAATAGTAATACAGGTATGTATGACTAGAGTCACTCAAGCTCCACCTTGAAGATGAAAATAGTATAAAATGACCCAAGAGAGAGGGGGATATTGGGGAAGATACCATCGCAGATGAGTCGAGGAAGATAACACCAACAGACCGGTCGATGGGCTGGACCTCTCCTCCTCCCCCGTAGGGACGCCTGTGGGTAAGATTTGCACTGTATCCAGTGCTTCCCCAGGAAAACTTAGAATCTCTATAGAGTTACTTTTACTGTCACCTGTATATTTTAGAGCTATGCTGTGTTAACTTTATCAAGCGCTTGTATCCATGTAACTATTATTTGCATGTGGTTTTGCAGACAGTATTTATCACTGGCAATCCGTAAGAACCTGTATCTGTTGCCTCAATAAACTCAATCAATAAACTGAACTGTTTCGATAGCCAATCGCCACTATCGGTAAATCTGGACTGCTAAAGGTTCTATATAAGCGAGTGCAGTCGGATTGGTAGTTGTAGCTGATTGGACTGGGCAGTGTGGTGCATTGTCGGTAAATCCAGACCAGTAGAGGTTCAATACCAGCGAACGTGGTCGGATTGAAATCCGGACCAGTAGAGGTTTGATATAAGTGAATGCGGTTGGACTGGTAGTTGCATATTGGAGCCGTTCCCTGCCTCTCTAATAAGGCAAGGGGGTTTATCTTCTCCCCTTTAACACAGCACATACATTTTGTAAAACTCTTCTACTTTTTACAGCTTTATGCCACTAATTATGTAGATTTGGGTAAGGGTGGGAGGCCTGGCAGTTTGGAATCTGATATGTAGAAAAATAAGGTGGAAAAGTTTTGTGATATCTAGCTGTTTTTTTTCCGCAGAAATGCAACATAATTATGGGATGAGGTAGTGATTATATCGGATTGTTTGCTGCTTTATCAATAAAAATTGTTAATCTTTTCCATTTGAGATCCAACTGTGAACAAGTAGGGAAAAAAGCCATGCACTTTTGTGTACTCTATCTATAGGAAGTGAATTTTGACCTAGGAAGGTCAAAATGTTATGGGTTATAATGCAGTAGTACTAATTGGCGGCTTTGTTAAGAATCTCTATTTGCTTACATACACTTTAAAAGAGAGTCTCTAAAAGACCCTTCATAATTAGAAATCACAGCAGACTTTTGGCTTCAGATTTTTGTGTCTGTACAAAGAGATTAGCCTTTGTGTGTTACAGGTATTGCTTTATTTTCATACATTCTTTTCAAATCAAATAATAATAATAAAAAGACCACCTCCTGAACAGAGGTGGTTTTATGCCATATCTTTTAGGATTAATCTTCTGTCAGGTGTGTGGTTCTTAGTTCCAACTGGTTGCACAATCTTACTCCTGAATTAGACCAGCCCCTCAATAAGCAGCCACAGCAGGGGGCAAGTTCACGTAAGTGTTAATACCTCCTCAATCTATCAATTGAGAGAGACTTTCTGGGGTCAAGAAGGTTTAGAAGGAAGCTGTTGTCCTCCTTTGTTACTGTCTGTGTTGATCTGGGGTCAGCTCTGCTTTCTGAGGATGCTCATCTCCTCCATCCTAAACTCAGTCTTCACCATGCAGGAGCAGACCAGACTGCTCAGAAGTTCTTATGCACTTCACGTGGATGAGAATGGGTAAACCCTAATGTGTGCATTGCAGGAAAACACAGCAACATGTAAGTTTTCTGAACAGTTATCAACATGGATAATAATACTGCTCTTGTGAAGCAAACTACAGAATAAAGGGAAATAAAATGTAACACAGGATGAATTAAAGCTTCAAGAGCTGCAAGGCAAAATCTGCAGTTGAGGAGCATAAAGGCAGCCTTTAACACAGAAAAAATGCCTTCCAGATCAGAAATAAAGAAGATTTTAAAAAAACTTACAGCTCTTCTAACTTTGCTTTTGAAAATCAGTTACCAGAGGTGACTGTATTTCTAATATGGTTTTATTTAAAAGCTTCTAAACAATGTTGGGGGAAAAAAACTGCTACTCCGCTTGACCTTAGCTTGGTGTATTAGCAGTACACATGGTAGGAGGCCTTTTTGGTAATGAGAAGCAGCTGTTACTGCCCTCAGCACATAATCTACAAAGCTATTCAGTGGAAGTGAATAACTATTTATTATCCCATTTCTTGCAAAACTTTTAGGACCAAACAGTAGGTTCATAAGCATGCCAGAAATAGCGCCTCATTTTCCATTGAATAAGGTCAAAGCAAGCCATTGAAAACTGATGATCACCTACTTTGTGAAATAAGAAATGCATGAAATATTTGAAGCAAAGAAACCACACGTGGACATCTGTCTGGTACTGCTAAGTGAGTAGCTCCAGGTACCTAACTGCCAGTTGCTGTTTGGATTTTTCCTGAGTGACATCACTACTGAATTTACTGTTTACAAACGATATGTTATCTATCTCCCCATTTCAAAGGAGTTTTTCAAAAGAAAGGGAGAAGATCCCCAGGAAAAGTAGATCAAAGACAAAATTCAGTCTCAGGACATGTTTTTTGTTCCCTTTTTCTTACTAGGTGCATTGACAGTTCAAAATTAGGCAGATATTAACAATTAGGCTGCTGTTTTATCCACAGAAGTTTATGCCTTTCATATGTCTGTGTGAAAATCCAAAGGACATGTTAAACTTTCCCCTTAGCAGGTTGTTGCTCTTTTCTCAGATAAGTCTGAAGCCAAAGATGTCCTTGCTCTGCAAGAAGCAGCTTACTGAACCCATGTTTATGAAAATAATGAAAGCTGGCATAGTTGCTGTTGATACCATTGCATGAGGATTAGAGTACCCTGAATTACAGACATTAAATCATACAACTCCCCATAACTACAAATTACAATTGCTTCCAGAATTCCTTCGCACAGCAAATTAAAAGTAAGGAATTTGTGAGAGCAATGAGGCTCTCATGGATATTGCTGAGTACTAAATTCTCAAAAATGCACAAACATAAAGTTTGCAACATAATTTCACAAAGTCCACCTGATATAATGGATTTATTTATTAAAACAAACAAACAAACCAAACTCAAAAACTAATCTGGGAAAGATCCTTAATAACTAGCTTTGATTTTTGATTATAGTCAGATTCTCTTTACTCTATTGCCATTGATATTTCTGGTATCCTTTAGACTCTGTAGAGTTACATCAGGCTTATCATCCAGCAATGACTTTTAAAAGTAGAAATATGTACAGATGACTGTCTGAGCAGGTGAGTAGATAATAGAAGTAACTGGGAACCAACTTAGAGGTGTTTTACATTTCCTGGAGAGTCGGCCACCAGATAAAAGTCATAAGATGTTAAAGATGTTGGATAAAGCACAGAGAATTTACATTGTAACATGTGATTCTCATTTTCAAGAAAGACAAAAAAAGCCCAAACCTTAACCAACAAGCCAAAATGAAATAGACTTCTTAACAGCAGTTCTGATGTCTCTAAAGTAAAGGGGAACACATTACTTTAAGTTGATTTATTTGCCTAACAAACAAAAAACTTGAAGGCTTGCATGGGAAATCTTAGATATCTATTGTGGTTAATAACAGCAAGGTTTTGAATATGAAAGAGGCCTGTAACTCACGTTTCTTATGCAATAGGGAAACTAAGAAAAGTAACTTGCTTTCAGGGACTCCTTTTATTTTTCCTGCTTTTCAGTTTACAGTTGATTTGGATGATTGTCTCAATCCTGGATCTGAATTGAGTAACTAAAAATGCATTTAAATAATTGTTTGGGTTTTTTTTTTAATGCTATGGATTTTAATTAACATAAGACTACAGCACAATGAATTTTTTGTTTCCACATTAGCTTCCAGAGAAATGTGACCCACCTCTAACCTTAAATACTGATGAATAAATATGCAAATGGTTAATGACAGAGTAGTATTTTCCATTTACTAGTTCTGAGAATACTGTAAGCATATGTTTAAGCCGTGTGTCTCTTTTTTCCTTTTTTTTTTTAATCTGATAAAACTCAAATGAGAGCAGGTTCAGGCCTTAGTTCCTTCAATACCTAAAGGATTCCTACTTATACCTGAATGCTTTTGTTTTCATATTTCCCCAGTTGCCTAATTCTGTAGCAAAAAGAAACTCTTGAATTAGTGTGTAAATAGGTGATATCTCCACTGGCACAGCTGAAACTCAATTGCTTTAGGCAGAGATGCTCTAGATTTGCCTCTATGCAAGCAGGAGTAGACTTCCTGCTCCTCAGGGGCTCCAGTGCCTCAGTAAGATTTTGGGGGAGTGTTAGTCACTAATGCAATAGTGATGGCAACAGTCTGTGAGGTTCTTTGAGAAAATCATCCATCACATCTCAGAAAGCACAGAGAAGTTTGGATACTACCAGTACCAAGAGTGGGGTAGCTTCACTACCTTGTGTCTGCATCAGAAGGTACCAATAGAAGATCACCAACCCCTCTACTCAGTCTTAGTGTGAGTCATTAATATTGAGTGAAACACACCTGGGCTGTGAGGAGCACTGGGTTGCTGTTAGAGATGTGTGGAAAAGAGACGGATTTTAATGAGCTCTCATCCTGACAAAACCCCAAGAAAGAACAAACCCACATAGATAGATGTTAGATGTGAGCTGGTATTTTAATGGCTATTCTGCAGCTGTGTGTGCTGTCAGAAGGGTTTCACTTGGTTATTGGACCTAGAGCATAGGCATTGAAGGTTTGTATTAGCAAAAACCAGCAGCATGACACTCGCTGGGAGATAATAGCACTTCTCCACTGGCAGCAGTTGCAGAAGGTTCATCACATCCATGTGTACATGCATGCACACTAATAAATGTGTGAAATGCAAAGTCCATGCTGCCTACTGTGGTGAAACGTTTTACATCTATTTTTTGTTTTCGAGTTCTGGAGTGATGATGTCTCTGGTGGCCTGGTACACCATTTTCATGATTCCTAAATTTATTTGCTTTCCCAGGCTGGTTTAGAGAATGCTGAGCTAAAAGTACCATCTTCATACTCAGTATATGCATTTCTGGGATGGCAGATTGGTAAAAGAACAGAATGAGTTACAAGGTTATAGCTTTTTAGAAAATTCACTTCATATGATAAATTTTATTTAGTTAACACTGGAGGGAATGATGTTTTAGAAATTAAGAGTCATGAGTTTTGGGCACGGCTTTGCATTCGAGGTGTTCAACTGTGGGGAACCTGGTACTTATTTCTGTGTGGGTGTGAGGCAGAGGAGCAAATCCACCCACCAGAAGCATGCAAGTGAAGGTCCCAGTTTTGCAAATCCTGTGTAGCATTGTTGACATGGTGTAATCTGGATGCCTTCTCTGCAGGTCTTCTAGGTGGTTTTGGACTGCTGAATAACTCAGACTCAAAAGTGAGCTGGGAAAAGTACACGATATGGGGTGGTGTACACATGTAGTCATGTGGTGGGCACACATCTTTCAAAGACTTGTCTGTGACTATTTAAAGACTTGTAGTGCTCTATCTAGTTTGTTTTGTGTTTTTTTGTTGTTTAAACTTCCAAGCTCTAGATTTTACTTTTGAAATTTGACTGGCAGTACAGGTCAGTGAATTGAGTCACAAATCCCTCATGCTGATGTCTCCTTTTCAGGTATCAAACACATGCATGTTTAATGAACAGAGCTCTTCAGGCTAGAAAAATAAACATTCAGATGAGACCCTTTTCCCACTGCTACCACAACCCTAACTCACAGACAAATGAAAACCTGATGAAGGATATATGACAGGACCTATTCCACTCCCCCTCAATGACCTCAATCTATCATGACTGCAACTGGCCTGTATCACGGCAAGCAACCCAGGCAACTGTCAGTGCTGCCAGTAAATCACCGCAGTCCTAAAGTTATGAGGTCCCTGAAAACGTTGCCATAATTCTTAATGTTCAAGTAGTCACATGCCTTAGAGTTGCAAGAGTTTTGAACAAAGTCTGCTCATGTTGGTATTATGCTCATTAGATCAAAAAGAAATGTGCCCCCTCACAAAGGAAGAAATGGGAGCAAGTTTTTTGTTGCTTCATTCTCGGGGCAAAATGCCTCCTTTGTTCTTCTGCTGGTAATAAGCTGAGAGACCCACCATCATGAGAAACATATGACAGATGCCTTTCGTTCTTAGAAGAACAGAAGGTTTTCTAAAAAGAGTGAGGCTTCTGGTTCCTCTGAAGTAGCTGCCGTTCCTCTGAAGTAGCTGCCATGTAAATAGTGGCTGGTAGGTAGTACAGTTCAGTCTGTTTTGCATAACCAGCAGTGGGTATGTGGGAGTTTGGCTGAACACTGTTCCTTTTAGTTATTCTATCCCATTTCTGTCTCTTTCATCCTATCCACCATGAAATAGAGACAGTTTTCAGTAACGGAGAGACTTTCTCTTCCTTATTTTAGCCACTAATTCTCTGCACTGATATAATAGTCATAACAATAACATAGTAATAATTCATTGCTACGTAGGTTTCTCCAGTGTAAATGTGATTCCAGTTGGTCCAACACAGTGATGTTTCAATAAACCTGAGGCTGGAAAGTATTCTGTGCAGTGATAATAGCAGTGTTCTTGATGCACAGCATATCAGTCAGTCCTTCCATTAGAGCACGGCACCTTGCAGCCTCCCTTAGTGCAAAGCAGTGTCAGGAGCAGTATGTTCACTGCTTTCTTAATTCCTACCAGGAACTTGCTGTTGCACAATTTTTAATTTTCAGAAGTGAAACACTGCAACAGTTGCTAATATGGTGAGAAAATAGATGCTTTTTACTGTTTAATGTTTCAGTTCAATCATTTCCTTTTCTTTACTACTTTTACGTTTTAGCAACATTATGCTCAAGGAAGACAACAACTCTCTTGATATCCTACATACTGGTTGTCACTTCCGTCTTTTTGTTTCCTTCAGGATGACAGATACATTGCCATGGAGCAAGCAGAAGCTTCATATCAATCAGTCAAATTCAGCTCACACTGAATAAACTATACATTTATTGGCACATTACAGAATAAAAAGGCAAGAGAAAATAAAACCTAAATTTGGAAAAAAAAAGAGATTTTCCAGATAAGGAAAGCATCATATTTTGTTAAAAACAGGAACTTAATACACATTTTTGAAATCTGCTCTGAATAATACTGTTGTTGTGGGTGTGAAGGCCTAGGATTAGAAATAGGTAGGAGCTATAGTGTTTGTTACACTAACTGGTGAAGTATTAAAAGAAGTGAGTTTTAGGGCCTGAAAAAAACCCTCTTATAGCTCTGAAATAGAAGTATGAAGTGCCCAACTGAGAGGAAAGCATATCCGCTGTTCTTGTCTTGACTATAGTAATCAATTATCAACTTGTGAGAAAAAAGGACAACAACATCTGAGAATTGAGCTAGTGGAAATACTGATCAAATATTCCTTCTGTAATCCTAGGGTGAAATCGTTATCTACAGAAGTTAGCAAGAAGCACTATATTTAAAATATTTAGGAAAGAAAAATCAAATGAGAAAGGAGCCATCAAGCATCATCTATTTAAATGGAAATAAAAAGCTCATTTCACATCCTGTCCTGAAACTAAGATATTCCATGGAGTCTGAAAAACATATACAGAATTATCAAACTGTGATACATTCTACTACAAGACTCAGACATCCAATTCTTAATTTTATTTTGCCTTTTTGTCTCTTTTTGGCATCAGGATAATCATAATAGCCCTCCAGCTATATTGTCCCCATTCTCCTGGAAGACCCATGCATTGATGTAGACTCTTGACTAGAGTTGCTGAATGTCTGTGAGACCTACTCAAGTGGTTTAATGTTTAACATGCCTGTACAATATGTGGATCAGGACATATATTGACAAATATGGCCCAAACCTTATATTGTTTTGCCAAAAATATCTTGCTGCTACTTTTATAGATAGAGGTGTTTCACCTTGCCAGAAACATTTCTGCCCAGCAGTGGTGTTTCACTGCTCTCTTAGTTTTTGGGAGGAGCTGGACTGGGTCTGAAAGGACTTATGTATGCACATCACCTTATCCATGCAAATGCCCCAGCCGCTAGTGGAGCTGTGCCAGTGGGAAGATACTGCCCTTGAATCCTATAGCAGAAAATGTGTTTGTGTGGGTCAAAGAAGAGATTTCCCTCACCCCCTCCCTTGTCCTGTTACAGCTGGATAAGTAGGGTTAGTTTTAATTGCTACTCAGATCCCATTCCATATGTCCTAATTAACCCTATCTTATTCTGGTTAAAGATTTCTGTTAGCACATTCTTTTCAGTATTTCTCCCATGCTGAATAAACAGTCTCAAGTACAAAGCTCCATGAACATGCAAATGACAAAGTTATATTTTGTATTGAACTTCTTTTGTATGGAAAGACGCGTTTCCCAATGGGATGTCACTCGAACAAGACTTAGTGTAATTATACAATTTTGGTGACAGCTCAATATCATGTGGGTAAATACTGCAACATTTTCTCTGACATGTTTTTTAGATGAAAATGAATTTTCTTTGGGACTCTATTGCACACATTTTCTCAATTTCTCAACAGTGGCAAATAATTTGCCAAAGCTGTGAATTTTAAATCAATTTATGATAAGGTTTACCTAAAGTAGAATCATAGAATCATAGAATCATAGAACTGTTAGAGTTGGAAAGGACCTTAAAATCATCTAGTTCCAACCCCCCCTGAAGCAATATTTGAACATATAAAGAAGAGTGTTCTAGGACCAAATAGCTGGAATATACATTTAAAATAATTTTTCATGGGTGAACACATGCAATACCATGAGATATGCATGCCCAGTAAAAGAAATTTGGTTTAGATGTTGGTACTGATTTTCCAAAACTTCAAGCAGAATGCTTGCAAATAATCTTCAGCTCCATATTATAGAAAAAAACCCACAAAAAAAAAAAACCCAACCAAACAAAAAAACCTACAAACATACAAAAAAAAAAATCCCAAATTAAAATTTATTCTAATTTATTATGTTATTGTAGATTTAAGATCTGGCTGTTCCAAATTCGTATCTACAAAATGAAGTTACCTAACAACATTATTTCTCAAATTCCTTTGCCCCTATAGAACTCATAAATTATACACTTGGTTGTGGTGAACGCAGAGCATCAATACTTAGTATAGAATCATAGAAACACAGATTGGTTTGGGTTGGAAGGGACCTTAAAGATCATCTAGTTCCAGCCCCCTGCCATGGGCAGGGACACCATTCCTCAATCCTAACTCAGAAGATAGATGTTTTCATTATCGTACTAATTGCAACGTATAATAAAAATATAATACCTTTCCTGGAAAATTATAATGAAGAACTGGGTTCTTAACTATCCATCTAACCTTAAATGCTTATATTTTTCATGTAGGGACACAGGGTCAGATGTGTGCCCAGTTAAAAATGTTGTAAAAGTGGTTCTGATTCAGAGCCATGATTTTTACTCCAGTAGTAAGGATGTAGACAGTGAAGATATGCAGGTTTTAATTCAAGACTTGCAGCACTTACTGGGAAGGAGGGGGAGGAAAGAGTGGCAGTAGTGTCCACAGGGTGGTGTAGGATGTGGTAGTAACTAAAGGCTGTGGGCTAGAAAGACATGAAAAAAGATGTTGAGGACCACACTATTCTTGATGGCCACACCAGCTGACGATTTTTTTGTGGCATTTTTATGAAGCTACTTATCATGGTGGTACCGACTTTGAGGGGTCAGTGGCTTAAATGCTTCTTATATCAGCTGTGGTGGTCATGCTATTCATATGAAATCCTATGAAATTTGGGCCCACTGTAGGTTTTAGGCTGCAATGCTTCCCTTGAACAAAATGCTTCATAACTTTATTATTATAATCTTGCAAAACAAAATATACTTTAGCCTTTACTTATTTGCATTCAGGTAACAGAGGAGCATCTTGCTTTTATAATTATTTTGGGAAATCACAAAGCAATGACTTTCTTAGCTAATGGAGTCATGAAATCCAAATATCAATTCTCCTCTTCTGAGTACCTAACCCTAAATCAAAACCTAAACCTAATTCTAATCCTAATAACACTAAAGCTAACCTTAAACATGTCCCTAAGCTAACGTTAACATTAACCCTAAGCAGACACATATACCTAATCCAAAACATACCCCAAACCCTAACAATAAACACTAACCCCAACATAAACTCTAAAAATAACTGTAACATTAACCCTAATAAACCTAAAACTAACCCAAACCCCAATCCAAGTCCCAAACCTAAACATAATACTAACCCTAACCAAACCCTAACAATAAACCTAATCCTGAGCATAACAAGCTTAACCACTACCCAAGCCCTATCCTAGCCATAACACAAAACATAAACCGAAGACTAATAATCATAACCCTAAACCAAAACCTGACACAAATCTGAGCCTAACACTAAAACAACTCAAAATGTAAAACTAATCTAACCCTAAATCTAACCCTAACACTAGACTAATTGTAACCATAATCCGAAAAAGCATCCTAAACCACTGTTTAACCTAAACCTAACCCTGAAAATAAACTACCGATAACTCTAAAAATACCTAACCATAGTAACCATAACACTAACCCAAAAAATAATAAACCTAACCCTAACCATAATGACCATAACTAACCTAAACCTAACCATAACCCTAAGCCTAACCGTAACCTAACTCTAACCCTAATCCATACTCTAACCCTAACCCTGACCCTAATTTAACCCTAATCCTAAACCTAACCCTAATCCTAATAACCCTGATAACCTTAATCCTAACAATACCTAATGCTAACACACGAACCCTAACCCTGACCCCATATGAAGAAAGTATGGGAGATATTTTCAGTTTCTTTTCTTATGGAAGACTTTTCATGCTGTTATACTATTCGAGACCCTTCTATTATTACATCATGTCTTTTATAGTAACCAGAGTTCTAGATGAGTGCCCTACTGATTTACTGAGTGACTCTATAATCACTTTGGTATAATTTTATGCACATATGCTTTATATATCCTTAACACACCACATCTGTCCTGGCACATTTCAAAATATACTTCCAAGGATCTCTCCATAGTGTCACCAGAATTTTTGTTTCCTTACAGTACAAGACATTATTTCTTGAAATACATGTTGTTTTGCATGTCTTTCATCTGCCAGGTTGATGTATAGTGGTAGCTTTTTCAAATTCTCTTGAAATTCTTCATAGTGTTCCTCATCTTAAAAAAATCGAAATTTTGCCTCTGTTTATAATAGCTTTTGTCTTTTCTTCTGACTCTTTCTGCCATTCTTGAGCCCCTTCAAAAATGTTCTTGAAAGTTTATTTACTAGCAAATATCCAGAAGTAAAGCATCAGTTATTCCTGGACTTCATCTGATATTTCCTGTGAAAAATTATGTATTGTAACACTGAATGTATATTGCATGGACAAATTGGGGTAATTTCTCTCAAAGTATATTTTTTCTCTTATGCTGTTGATATTGGGGTCTGTCAGAAAGCTGTGGAATACACTACATAGAACCATAGAGTGGTTTAGGTTGGAAGGGACCTTAAAGCTTATGTAGTTCCACCTCCCTGCCGTGGGCAGGGACACCTTCCACTGCACCAGGTCGTTCGAAGCCCCATCCAGCCCAGCCTTGAACAGTGCCAGGAATGGGGCATTCACAACATCATAAGCATTTTCGAAGAGAGAAGAAGACAGATTCCTTTCCAAATGAAATACTAAGTTTCTATGTAGTGTAAGCACAGGTAGAGTTATTTTAGGTAGACTTAATTAAATGGTATGTAATGAATGAAACAGCATCGTATCTGGAAGGGAATCAGTGTGTGGGCTTTGTAGTGTGCAGATGGTTTGTATAAAACCTCATTGGCTGCTGTGGCCCATAGAAAGGCTGGTTGCAAAGTATCTGCATATCAGGGTCAGAGGCATTTTCAGTTGGCAGAATGTATGAGTTACTGGCAAAAGAAAGATTTTGTCAACTGAATGGGAAAGGAAGAGGGAAAACCTGCAAAATTTCAGAAACTGAATGTTGTGAAGTGGAAAATGAAGCAAAAGTTGTAGAATGCTTCAGATTAAATTGTGTTGGAGTATGAGTTGTGAAATAAATTATATGTTTAGTACGGAATTTTATTTTAAGAAAGATCTTAAGGAAACTCTAATGTCTGCAGCTTACTACTGTGCACTGTAAATAATTCAGTTCAAAAGAGAAGTGATGCCAGAACAACTGCAACTTCAATGTCTCTGGTTCCACCCTCTTCAGAGAGCTGAAACTGCTTCAGGTATTCAGTTGCATTTATTTTGCCTTGTGATATATTGCAGAAGTCTCCCAACTCCTGGTCTGTCTTGCTGGTTTTGTACTGGAGGTGCATCTCAAATATTGGTGGTAGAATTTCTCCTGATTTATTTGAGGTTCTGAGTGCAGAACTCCTCTAGCAACTAACCAATGTCAGCAGCATACATCAAATAAAAGGGAGATGTAGTTCTTGATATGGAGAAGGCGGCTGACAGAATCCACATGCTTCAGGAGAGACAAAAAGTTAGAAAATGGCCAGCATGTCTAAGCTGTCTTTTTAATCTAAAGCTTTTAACATAATTGTCTAAGTTCTTTTAGACAACTTCAGAATGGACAAATTTGATTTAAATTCTAAAGCACTATTTAGATTATCTAAATAATCTGCTTCCAGGCTACTAATTAAAAAATAACACTCCCCTCCAACACCCCTCCCTCTATATAAAGATATCACAGCAAACAAGACCAAGAACCGCAGCTCTGATGCAGACCAAAAGCCATCAGCTTTGTCAAATCTCTTTCTCCTAGCACACACTGTTGTTTCCTAATTTGCAAGGTTAGCATGCTTGTAACAATTTATTATGCAGCAGTAATTCTCCAGTGTACACAAACCTACAATTGCTTCTACTTGCTAAAAGATTAAAAATTCAATTTTCTTTTTGTCTTAAAATGTTGACAGCTGACTTGAAATAACCCCCACTTTTTTATTGAAAAATTAATATTTTCATAGTAAATTTTAATAAAATCAACCCCAAAGTAATAATTACTATTCAGGAAAGTGACATTGGAATTTAAAGTGTCTTTATGGTGGTCTAAGGTAGCATTCTGTTACACCATGTACAACTGGTGTACATTTGTACACCTTTCCATATATTTGGACAGCTTCCCATGCATTTCAGCAGAGCCAAGATTTCATTGCTACTTTTAAATTTTAATTTTAATTTTTTTTTTCCTGTATGACTGCTAGCAATATCGTCAGTGAGAAACTGTCAATATAGCTATCATCTGAATTGTTTTCACTCTACATTGTTCTAGTGCTTTACAAAACAAAATAATTTTTCCTACAGGAAATTTCTACAGGGAATTAACTTTTCAGAGGAAGCTGTAACATTATACTGCTCCAGAGACAAAAGAAAGAATGCCTACACTGGTTTGACCTGGAAGGAGCTCTTCCATGGTCATACATTTTCTTTTTAAAAAGCCCTTTCAATAGCAATTTTTGATGAGGTTGTGATCTGATGTTGGGGTAAAGGTGGTATAGAGATAGACAGTGTTATGGAGCCTCACGTATATATCTGTGTTCTTCAGTCCATGTTGTTCAGGATCTTTTTGTTCACATCACTATGCTAATATTTAGGAAGTGAAGTGAAGTTTAGGTATTCACATATTGTTTTGAGTTCATGATGACGAGGGAATGGCTGGGGTTTTCTTGTGAGCTTCCAGCATATGTAGAAACATCTACAACAGAAATGTCTGCCAAAATTCTTTATTTTTGGGGAGGTGAGGTGGGGGACGCAGGGGTGAGAGGGGAGCAGGGTTGGGAATAGAACCTCCTTATACCTTTCCAAGTTACAGCAACAGCTCATTTCTAGCATTTAACATCAAGAGTAAGTGCATATTACATGCGTACTCTACATGAATCAGATTTTGAAGTAACTGAAGTTACACGCTCTGTTCTTTAAATTTGACTCCCAGCAGAACTTAAGCAATATCTCAGACTGTAGACAGAAGAATATTTCTGTCATTTCAATTAACAACAAATCTTTTAAATTATGAGTTTTACTCCATTTTTAAAACAGTGTTTGGCCAAGTATTTTTTTTCTCTTGCTATATATTGTGTACTAATTTTGTTCCCTGGAAAGTCACCAAAGGCATGTTAAAAACCCTTACCTTTTAAGCAAATTTATTTGAACTGTACGATAGGGGAATTCATAAGATTTTCATGCAGTTTAAACAGAAAAATACCATCTAACCTGCTAGAATATAGAATATTATAAGACATGTGCAATGAATTCAGCTTAAGAGAGTCTGATTTCTGCACTGTACCAGAACCCAAAGCTGCTGCCCTGTGGCAATTTGAGCATGTCATGTTTTTATTTCAGCAGGTTCTACAAGTGCAGGCAGTCAAAATCAGAATCTTGATCACATATCAAGCTTTGGACTGAATATGGGCTTTCGTGCTGCCTGCTCTTGTCTGTAGTTGTAGACTTGGAACAGTACAAATAAACTCTTGTCTATTTCTGTGATCTAGCATCTGTTGTGCTGAGCTACATCATCCATATAATGATCAGAAGGGATCAGCTAGGGCAATCTTATAATTCTTTGCGTGTCCTGCATTCTCTATGACACGTGTGAGATGGGACTACAGTTCAGGATGGGTTTT
This sequence comes from Brotogeris chrysoptera, assembly GCA_030323915.1. NCBI lineage: Eukaryota > Metazoa > Chordata > Aves > Psittaciformes > Psittacidae > Brotogeris > Brotogeris chrysoptera. Next base: position 15,030 of record JARCZZ010046160.1, on the reverse strand, counting down.
GAAGTGAAAAACTGTAAGAATATTTGACTTTAGCCTCTGCAGATGGGTTGAAAATCTGCAAACACAGGGCTTTCTTTGAGAAGAGGGAGGATGGGTATATTAGCCTTGACATATTTGAATATTTCAAAAGAAATGAAAAATCAAAATGTTTTAGCTTAAAACCAACAATTTTATTGGTTTTAAATATCTCCCCTCCAAAAAAGAGTAAGCAAGAAAGCAGCTATTTAAAAGTAAAAAACCCAGGTGTTTTACTAGCAAAAAGTATTCAAAGGATGGAAATGAAAATGTGAAATTCTGTTTTTTCTTATTTAGCTTAAAACATTAGTCAACAGTTTGTCACACTTTTTAACCTGATCCTCCATTTCAGATTAGGAGTTTTAACACTCTGTCCACAACTGCAAAAATAACACAGTAAGGGGCAGAGATGGACTTGGGTCCATGTTTTGTGTAAGATTGACAGATAGTCCAATCTTAAAGGCAGAGAGAAAAGTCAGTTCAGAAGCACCCTTTGCAGCACAGAGACAATTGAAATGTCATTACCAGTTTGAACAAATTAAGGCAGCTAGAAATAAATAATCTTATAACCCCGATGCAACTATTGATTGGAGGAAAAGGAAGGTCTTGAAACTTGGAGTGAGGGTAATGTTTGGAATGAGTGATGTCAAGTACAGTTTTAATAATTTTGAATTCTGTAAATATTAAATAATTTAATGTAACCCTTAGTGTTCGGCAGGTTTTCATTCACAGTGTGATTTCCACAGATGTATTCTTTATTTGCACATTGTGGCCATACTGTAAGTGCTCCTCTGACTTATGGCTTTTGCTCTCTAACTGACCTATTGAAACTGTGCTTTGAAAATATATTCCTTCCTCTTTAAATTGTTGCATTAAAGAAATCTGCCTCAAGATCTTATTCTATATAGCAGAAGGGATGAGGAAACAGCATATAGCAAAATTTTGTTCTTGTTACTTAAGTGTTTTAAAATATAAATTTATTGTTTCGATGGGGTTAGGGAGTAACAAAGAGTTTTTGGTTTACTGTGCTTTGTGTGCCTTTATTCAGTGTTACAGCCTATATGCTTTCTCTCAGGCTTTCATCCAAGCATCTGTCTAGGAACAATTAGGCAAGTATTCATTTTGAGTATACATTATGAGGCAATTAAATAAGAGCTGCTCTTCTCAGAGAGGAGATGGAGTGAGATCTGGGACATTAATTACCGAGATGTCATGAGAAACTGTGGTGAAGTAAGCAAGTCATCTGGTTCCAGCTTGAACTTGCAGCCAAGCTGCAAACACACTGCAACTTGATACTGCAGCGCAGATCCAGTGATAGCCTCTTGCTTAGCCAGTATGTGTGTGCTTGTTAGAAAAGGAAGGGAGACAGGAGTCAGAAAAAGAAACTCTATTCTTCTTAATACTTTTGAGAGATGTGGGAGCACTTCATAAGCAAATAAAGCAGTTGGCATTAATCCTTCGAAAAGAAAATAAAGGAGCTACTGAGAATTCCCATTGGTTTTAATTTCCATGCTGGTTAGTGAGATGGTCCAGTGAACTGTTTAACCTAACATACACACTAACTAACAAAACTCAGAAACTGCAGTTTAACAAGTTTTTAGTTGGTCAGACTGGCTGCTTGTATGTTACATGCACACATTGGTGTTAGGGTTAGTAATATTTAAAAAATAATAAGTCTCTAATTAAACAGTTTTAAGTGACAAAACTTTGAACCAGCAATCTGCTGACAAATCCACTGTATGGCACACTTTAGTGTACAAGACTGAATTCTCCACGGTTGCAAGGGCCAAAGCAGTGAGAAAGCAGCTGTGAAACTGACGATTAATTTCACACTTTCCAAGTTGATCTCATATTTCCTACTGAGGACAGTGGGATTGACTTATAATTTCAACGACTTCTTCCTGCATTCTGTGTGACAAGGTGTCAGGCATAGTAGCTGCAAGAAGGCCTGATGAAGAGGAGAAGAATGTAGATGACGATGCTTTAGCTGAAGGACCACACTAGGATCAGCAGCAGCAATATGATGAGTGGAGGTGAATAGTGTGAGTTATAGTGATGCAACTGACGTCAAGGCCAGAGGAACAGCTGTATCAGGAGTTTGAGCAGGAGTGAAAATCTGTTTCTCAGGCCTCTCAGAAGGCCATGTAACTTGGTCATAACATCCCTTTAATGCCATTACATGGTTTCCATGCTTGTGACCATCTGCTTTGGAAAGTCAATGCTTGCCTAACACTACCCCTCTGTGTAGACATTTCCCAAGGTGACAGTGTCTTTAATATGACATAGGCAGGAAGGATTAAGCCTTCAGATACTCTGAAACTAGAGGGCATGACCTGCAGTGTGGACTGGTGTTTGAGCATTTGATGGGAAGGTGGAGGAATCACCCATGATGATGAGGGAAATTGAGCTGATGAGAAGGCTGGAGAAGAAAACATCAAAGCTATCTCTTATGGAGTTTAAGCTGGCAGCTGGATCTGCACCAGGAGATGCTGTCAGGGAGGTAAGAGCTGTATCAAGCAATAGGGAGCAGGATTTTAGGAAATGGGTGTTGCACTGTCAAAAATGGGCTTATGAACCTCCTCTGAACAAATAGCAGGGAACTGTTCTGAGGGAGAGGAGGTAGGAACCGTATCATCTGGAGAAGATAAGGCTCCGGGGACACCTTATGTCTTTGATCTTCCACTACCTAAAAGGGTCCTCAAGAAAGCTGGATTGCGACTTTTTGCAAAGACATGTGACAGGACAAGGAGGAATGGATTTAAACTGACAGAGGGGACACTGAGATGAGATCTCAGGTGGAAGTTCTTCCCTGTGAGGGTGGTGAGGCCCTGGCACAGGTTGCCCAGAGAAGCTGTGGCTAGGCTACTCCTTGCAGTGTTCCAGGCGAGGCTGAACAGGGCTTGGAGCAACCTGGTCTAGTGGAAGGTGTCCCTGGCCATGGCAGGGGTTTGGAACTGGATGAGCTTTAATGTCGCTTCCAACTCAAACCAGTCTGGGATTCTACGATTGCATGATTTCCATGTATTTTATGATTATGAAATTATTCTCTGCAACTTTACCTGTGCACTGGGGGTGTACAGAAATTCAACAGGTCAACACCCTCCCAGTGTGCCCTGTTTCTTGTGCCGGCCCCCCACAGTGCCACATCGTCTCACCAAATCATTGTTAGCAGACAAACGCCACAAAGAAACTAACTGTGGCTCAAACTTGAGCCTGAAGGTGCGATCAGCTGACATTACTGGCAGAGCCAACAAGTAGAATAGAGAAGATTTAAATGCCCTTTACTTTCTGGAAGCTGATTTCTGTAAAAAGCAGCAGAACATCATAAGAATGGATAAATTTAACAGACCCCACAAGCAACTGCCTTTGCATGAGTTTAGAGGGTTGTGTACATTACAGCAGGGAAGTCACTTATTGGCATGTAGTGAGATCTGCTCCTTGCTCTTGCTCCAGTTACACCACGAGGAGCTCTGAGACATAGGTGCCTGCAAACACCTTGTTTTTGACTCTCTGCTCCCTCTGTGCAACCCCAACAGAGCCTTTGACCAACTCTTGATCCCAGCTGAGTCAAGGTTTAAACTGTACCTACGTTTCCCCTTTGGCAAGGCAGGGACAAACAGTCTTGGATCTAAGTCAAAGCTCCCCAGGTCTGTTCTTAAGTCAAGTTGTTTGCTGAACACTGGGGCTCTTATGGTGGGTAAGGAGGATGGTGGGCAGTAATGATCTGAGAATGGATTGCTTTTCTTTCTTCTGATTAAGTTGAAACAGGGTGAGGGAGAGCTCCTATGATTCCTGGAGATATAAATATTTCCCACAGGAAGAGATGTTCTCATGCAGCTGCAGTGAGCACTTTGGTGCTCAGAAGAATGTGACAGGACACAGTGGGAAATGGGCTGAAGTGAGATTAATTTGGGTTAGGGGACGTGAGTGCTGTAGAACTCAGTGATCTAATTGTGGCATTAGGAGCACTTTTTCTTCATGACTCATTCAGATCTGGTTTTCAGAAACATTAGCTGTGGGCAGATCCCTACAGATGAGTATTTTTAGAGTGAAAGAAAGAAAGGAAAAAAGACAACCTTCCAAACTCATTGCTTAGCTTTCTCTCCTGTTAAGTTTGGGGTAAAAAGAAAAGAATCCTGAGAGGCCACAAATATTTGTATGTAGCAATTCAGTGGTTTTGTCTCTGCATGAGACCAGGCTAGGATAGAGAATGCCTTGGAAACACAGATTAGAACAGCTCTTTAAATAGTAGCTCCCAACCTGCTTCCTTGAATTTCTCATAGCAATTTAATTAGTCATGGAAGGAATCTGACTAGCACCTCTGAAAATCAGGGACATAAATACCTAGTCTGAACTTCACTCCATTTATGCAATGTGTCCAAGTACAAATCCTGAGAAAAGTTTTAGCCTGGATCCAATGACTATGCGTCAAACTAATTGAAAATGTAGAGGTTTTTTACTTATTTCTGAATTCTCCATCTAGGAAAGACAGTGAGAAATATTGCAAAACATATTTGTTCAAAGCAGTTCAGAAAGTCCAGTCAGTGAAAGTGCTGTCTTCAAACCAAGCCTAAAGCTAGTCTTCAGTCTGACAAGTCTTTGAATTAATGGCACTCATCCTTTGCTAGCAAATGAGAAGTTTTTAAACATCCTTTTCTGCTTGCTGAGTGATTTTCTGAAGTTTGCATAATGTGGTGCCGCAGAATACTGTGATTTTAAAGAACAGAGCTTTGCAAAGCATTTTTGAGTGATCATGCAGGTTTGGACAGTAGAAATAATCATCATCAGCCAGAATTGGCTGTATCCAGTTTGCTGATGTGTATTCCCTGGCTATGAGCTACGCTGTGGGGTGAGGGCAGTTGGCAGCAGTGGCAATGGCAGTGGGAGGAGGATACAGAAGGGACGGGAAGGGACATGGTATGACAAGGTTTCTAGTTAGAATCCCACAATAGAAATTTGACTTGTCCTTTCCTTGCATGAAGCCAGGACAGGTAACTTTATCCCACTACATTTTCAAGGCCATTTCTGTTTATAAGGAGGGTCATGAGTGAAAATATTGCTCCCTGAGCTCTTAGGCATGCGCACTAATTCATCCCTTTTCCTTATGCTTCCCATATGGCATTGCTAGTGTGCAAGGGAAGGTCATATAGCTGAGCTGCAGTAGCTGAGAGCTATCTTGTCTCCATGCTCCTCTATGCTCCTTTCACACCCTGTGAAGAGAAACAGGCACCTACAAGAGGTAATTTATCACATGCAACTTAGAACCCTTGCTTAGGATGGGATGAATCATTTGTGAGAAGTCAATGTCTTCCCTGTGACCACAGAGGAAGAACATTCTGCTGATTTAGATAAACCTGTGAATTTTCAGTGGCTTAAATTGGCAGGGGTGACACTTGCCCTTAGAATCTAAATGCATGGAGGCACGCAGCTTAGCATGACAGTTGCCAAAGCAAATAAGATATTGACAGCAGTGTCAAGCTGAACTGGAAGGCAGAAAACCACAGGAGCAATCAGAATTTCTCTTAATGCTTAGTAATGCCTGAAGCAGTTCTTATTTCTGGAAGAAATTCCTCTTGAAATTCTTCTTGTTCTCCTATATCATTCATATGAGTCACTGCAAACAGTTCTCTGAGACCTGGGCACAGCTATCACAGATTCAAAAATGTTTTTTGGACTCTGCCCAGATTCAGTGGACATCCTCTAATGGTGTTTCAGGACCAACTACCTCCCACCCCTGAAGTCACCACCAGCACAATTAATTGCAATAACAGGTCACCATGACTTCATGTAGGGAGTACACCAAATTGGAGACCTATGCTGAAGACAGACTGTAACTTATAATCTACCTTTTCTGCCATACCATGGCACATAAAAGCTTCAGGTGTTACTGCATGGAAATCCGCAAGCCAGTATGACTTTGCCCAACACAACCCTGTTTTACTTTTCTGAAATGACACTACTGATTTTCCTCATTCTAAAGGTCCTTAACTGGTAAAAATCTGAAAGAGAAGGTTTTACCTTGCCAGAGTAATGTGAAACTTTCTCACATTTTTCTGTGCCCGAATTTTTGTCTATAAAATATCACAGCATCTTTGGCCAGATGAATTTACAAATGCTTTAAAATTACATTGCCTCATTCTGAGTATTGATTGTCATGTGGATTTTTTTTAAGACCCTAAAGTTCTTTAAAGTGTGGAAGTCACTGATCTAGAAAGAGTGAGATAAATAATGCATTTCCTGAGGTACCTTGCTATGAGGAGTTTTTTAATGGTGTCCCATAAGCAGTTCCAACTGCAATATCATACTGCCGAAGATCATTATTCAGTGGCAGTTATAAATTGAGGCTTGTCATTAAAATAGTATAGACAAACTGGAGATATAAGAGGAAATGTAAGGATCATGACTTCCTAATCTTGGGTGGAAAACCAAATCTGCAACTGAAATACCCATGAACTAGTAATAGAAACCATTGCACAGACTCAGCCTTGACTAATCTTGTTTAAAGGACCCAAGACTAAGTTACAAAATAAAAAAGAAGTTATATAAAAGCATCCAAGGATTTTGAAACCCAGCATGAAGTTGCTGATGCAAAGGAAAATGTGAAATAATTTCACCATGAGTCTGTAAAAACATGCATTCAAAGGACTTGAACAATAGCAATATGCACTTTATACGTCCAATATGATGAATAATTAACAATCCTAAATGAAAAAAGGAAGCTGAACACTAAAAAAATGTCACTAGCATGAAATATCTTACTGCTTCCAGTCCAAACCTCATTCATTAACAGCCCTAATATGTAATTTTACAATACTTTGCTGACTGAATAGGAAATATTTGGTGCTCTGAATGCTCAGGTGCCTGCACAAATAGGTTTGAACCCACAAAATCTATTTCTATCTTCTGTAGTTATTACCGTATTTTTGTTGTGTTTTTCTTATTGAAACTTTTAGCAATTTTTCTCTCAGAATGTGAGTGAAAAAAACTAAGATCCTTTATTGAGCCTAAAAATATCAGAAGCCACCAAAGACATGACGTGAGTGCACTGATAGTAAATTCTTAATGTAAACGACTAAATTTTATTTTAAACCATATTTAAGTCCTTACTTTTTCCAATAAAGAATATCTACCCTCTGGCCTTTAAACATTTATATTTATGGTGGAAGAGGGATATCAAGTTTTGACCATCTTTACTGGATTTATTAACATTGTCTTACTAGGATGGTCTTCCATTCTGTCTTTCTAAAGAAGCAAGGACTTAAGAAAGCCTTTATAAAAACACATAATTTTATCCAAGCACAACTGATGTCATAATTAATTTATTTTCTTTATGAAAAAAACTAAAGTATTTGAGCTAGCATTTTGTTTAATCTCTGGAGTTGGAAGAAAGCAATATTATCCTTGCACCTTTCTCTGTTATTTATTTATGTCTGGTCATAGCAAAATGAAACACCAAAGCAAGAGTCACTGTGTATCTTTATTAGCCAGTTTCAATATAATTATAACTATTTAACCATTTTTATTTGTGCAACTGCAGTGGCCAGAAATCTTCCCCCTAAGCAAGAACACTTTTGAGCTGGGTGCTTTCCAATCCAAGAATGAAAAGATGATCACTCTTTCCAAGAGTTTCCAGCAAGGAAACAAGAAGGCTGTATTATTTGGCAGGAACCACTGTAATTGCACCATTTCAGCAACTGCATTTGTATCAAGTGGCTTTTATGTCACTTCCTTAGAAGAATAGAGTGCCTATGAGGTATTTACCTATGAGCAATTTACCTGACTCCTGTGACAGTCATGTATAGTTATAGTTCTTTTTGAAAGTTTAAAATGATTCCTATGTTAAGTGAAATTCCTATGTCTAGGAAAAAAACACAACTTTGTGAGCTGAAGTGGGGTACTTTATAATGCTAAGGTCTCATCTTTAAAATCTTAAATTGTCATTTTTTAGGCAGTTCTGCCTGGAGAGCAAATCAAGCTACTGTCTAGAAGACATACTGGTGCATGTGCACAGGCACAAACACTTTCTGTCTCACTTTTAGTCTCTTTGTTTTGCAGGAGCACACTACCCATTAAAAAAGCATTGAACTAGTGGAAAGCTAGTGGTTTCTATTCTATCCAAAACTGTAGAACAAATCTGACTAGTGTGATAGAGCAAAAACTTACAGATGAAAAAGATAGAGAACTTACTTACCTGTTCCAAAGAAACTTTAACAATATGCCATTTTTAGTCTATAAACCTCTTCCCGTGGCCTGAAACACTGACGTCCCTACACCTACCTGGAAGATCAGCTTTAAACGCTTAAATGATTACCCAGCGGAGTGTAAACTGGGCTGCCCAGGCTGCCAAGGGATATAAACCTTTGCTCATTCAGAGCAATGGGGTAATCAGTAACTGTACAAACCAGCCAATGTGAGGTCTGGAGTGCTTTCCCCAGCCCACACAAAGACTGAATAACACAGGTAACTATTGGACCAGTAAGGCAAACTTCTGTTTTGCAAGTAACCATCTTTCAAGTGGTTCTCCTCTTTGGTACCCACAAGATTTCAGGAAACGAGGTGGGAGAAAGTATTCCCACAGCACTTTTCAGCTGACAAAATATGTTACACTCTTTTGAGTAAAAATTGGGCTACACTGTACAGGTCTTTCTTCTTAGCCAGACAGGCTAAACCGAAGATAAACAATAACCTTTTTTCTCAAGTAGAAAAATACAGTTAAATGATCACCTTTATTACTGAGCCTATATGGGCATAAGTATAACTGATGCAGCTTCCCTCCTGCCGTTAGACGTCTGAACTGTGTGAGAAATTGCCTTTCTTGCAATGAAGGCTCTGAATCTTTGGGGCTGAGCTGTGTTCGGGTAAGCAAAAAAAGAGTTGCTGAGTGGGTAATGCTTTACAACTTTTAAGCCATCTCTCCTCAGCCAGAAACACCTTGACTGAAGTGAGACCTTGTGGGCTTGCTTGAAAACTCCTCTGTTTTTTTGGGATGTAATGGGAGCTCATGGGAGAAAACTGTGGTTGAAGATGCAGGAAAGAGCAGTGATCTATCCATATGTCATCTTTGTATATCAAGCTAGGTAACGCCTGTTATGTGTGTGTAGGTGGCTACTCTTTTTGAACAGTTCTAGGTACCAAAACCAGGGAATTAAATCTATACATATTCAGCCATGAAACTGTATTACGGACATATCTCTTGTCCTCCTGCAACCATGTTTACTTAGGCACCTACTTATCTGTCTTCTGTTATGAAAGTGAAGTGCCCTCAAGCAAGAAACAGAAATCTTCATTGTTCTCAAATGTGCTTACAATTTAACTGTGTGCTATCAACAAACCAAGAGTGCAGACGGATTTAACTCTTTCTGCAATGAAGTTATCTAAACTGGTAAATAAAATTACGATAAAACAATTTAAGAGTTGGCTTCCTATGGTTCTTTTAATTCTTCTAAATGAATAAATTGTAAAATACTTTATAAAAATGCAGTACAGTTGAAAAAATATTCACATAGTTCTTGTCTCAACTGCACTATTTTGCAGTCTGCGGCAAATTGGTACTGCTCTTCCCTGTTCCTGTAAAATGCTCTATGTTCGAATGACTCTCAAATCTACTGAGACAGTTGAATTATTGCAAAAGTCTGTCTAGGGCTGTAGACATGTTCTTTTGATTCCCCCTCCATCCTACTGAAAAATAAACTACTGTTCTTCATGGCTTATTTTGTCTCTGTCAAGGAAAGTTTCTGCTCTCATCTCAGGAGAATTGTACAATAGCAATCTGATCCTGACCTTTTTACCTCTTCCTTGAATAACAGATGAACATTGGACAGTGAAAAGTGGTGTAAGCTCTGTAACTTGCACCCCTGACACAATCTAATGACACTCTCCTTCTAGTAAAAACAATAGTTGCAGCAAAGGTTAAGGTAAACAGGTTTAGTTAATTACCTCTTAATCAAATCCATTTATAATTTATTGCTGTCCTCTGAAACTCTGTGCTTACTAAACCATTGACTTTGGTTGGATTAGCTTATCTCTGATAAGCACAGTGTGATTAATTTATTCCCCAGCACAGCAGCACGTAAATATCAAACAGGAATAATATATGACCATATAAACTCAACTCACACACCATCACAGCAGAACGTTCCAAGACCCTCAGGTACCAGGCACTGAAATCAAATCCCTTTTTTCTTACAGAAGGTGATGATGGGGAAGAAATAATGTTTATGCTTTTAAGCATTTTTTTTTCTTTCCAAAAAAGAAACATCAGAAGCAAAAAGCACCACCACTTTAATGATGAAGAAAGTCACACTGTGTGCATATAATGTGCATTTTTGCATGTGGATACCCTTGCTATAGGCATGTAAATCAAGTGTAGACGTGAACGCAAACATGCATTTGTCATATTAAACTTTGAAAGTATGGCTGTGAATACCTTGAGTGACTTTTTAAAAAGCTGTCTTTCTAGAATGAAAAGTAATCTGTTTTCCAAGTAAGTAACAGGGGAATAACGAGAGCTTAATTAAAAATCCATTTGAAATGTTAATATGAGATCTAAAAACTATATATACTTCTTCAGTTTGTACTTTGGTTTCAAGATCAGACTGGCGTAATCGAAACATTTGTTGCTTTTTGAGCAAACTTTAGACTACCTTTTAAAGAAGCTGCTCTGAGGTGTGTTTCTGTGTCAAAATAGTAATGAAGACATAATCCCCCAGAGTTTTCTTAGAAGCCCTGTGAAATGCAGCAGTTTTGATTTGGTTACAGTTTGAGTTTTTTTAACCTTATACAAATCCAAAATCTGAACCAGACAGTAGAAGATACATAAAGTTCTTGCTGTTGCGGGAAATGGCAAAGCTGGACACATCTTCGTCTGCTGGGGATGCTTCAGCATGCTCAATATGATAGAAGTAATTTACCTGACCTGGGTGATCTTAAATGCAAATCTGGCCTTACTCCAGCATTAACGTTACGACAGTGCCACTTGCTTACTGCAAAGCAATCAGGTTGTCCAAACAAAAGCATTTACACCAAAACACTGTCATAATTCTTAATACTGTATGTTGTTTCCCATGTTCCTGGATGTACTTTGAACACTAATTTGCCCTTCTTGATTGCCAGCCACATATCGGTTTCTACATCTGTTTACTCCATCAAAAGCTACAACAAATTACTTCTCAGATCTCAGCACCAGCCTACACTTAGGGCATTGGGCAGCCCGTATACTGCTGGGACATCTGAGGACGAATTCCTCTAATTGTAAAGCAGTGGATTCAATTTCATGATTGCTACTTTGAATAGTGGTTTTCTGTGGTCTATAGACAAGGGGGTTCAGTGTTTGAAACTGTGAAAAGTAACTGAATGAGGACCTAAACGTCCACTGATTGCTATTCTACAAATTAAAAGAACAAAACATGACAAGCCTTTTTCACAGTTGAACTGGCCAACCTGTCAAAGGAACACAAATCTTAAATGGAAAGAGTTGAAGGTAAAAGTGGTCTTGAAGCAGTAGCGGTAGAAAATGACTTTGAAGCTGATCCGCATCCTTTCATAGAAATTAATAAACCACTTCACTGGGGATTGTGTTTTGGTGACATGTACACTATAAACAAAACCTTTTGGAGCCTTCAAACCTTCTCTCTGTTGGACAGATTTGCAGTTGTTACTACTCTTTGATTTTCTCCCTTTTACATATATTTTTGTTAGCTCTTCTGTTGTGCGCCTTGTGAAAATAGACCTTGAGTTCAAGGCTGTGTACAGTGGTTGGATTTTTCTCAAGGCATTGGAGTTTCAGCCAGTAAGAGTCCCAGTGCACAGGCCAAATTAATTCCATCATCATCAAATGCAAACAAAGTGCCTGAGACAAAGTGACTGAGAGGTCAAGGAAATCTGCAGCTGAGAATCAAACTGGGGTCAGCCAGGAAGTCAATACATTAAAGGTGAACTAGGGGGCATTTTTAGAGCTTGGGGTGCACTCCAGTGATTGCAGGCAATCTTTCATGCTTTTTGTGGTTGTATCTCAAGTGTATCGTTGACTGATGCACAAGATGAAACAAGGATTATTTTGTTATGTGAATTTTCTTTCTTTGAGTTAACTTTGTATAGCTGACGTGATTACTAAATGAAGTGACTATTTAGGAAGTTTTTAAAATCTACAGTAGTACAAGAAAGGTTTGTGTGTCTGACAGCTCTGTAGTTGCTTGGTCAGAAGAAAATCAGGGTTCAATCTATTTAAAATTTTGATAGCTGCACCATGCTACACGAGCTGAATTGCTCATCCACCAGTGCAGACCTATTTGCTGCTTCCATTTCCTTATGTAGTAATAGACAAAACATGAAATAAATTAATGCACACATTTTATCCCTTGTGGGGCTGACATCTTTCTGGCTTGACTGATAAAAACCTTCAGATGATCAGACAGAACTGTATCTGCTACTTAGCTTGACTCAGAACAGCACTGTCATTTAAGACTCACTTCCATGCAGTGGTAGGTCTGGGAAAACTGGGAAAAAACATAAGCTAGCTTTTGGGTGAAAACAGCTGTGAGTTTTCAGTGCAATGGTAATCTTGCACCTTAAATCCATGACCCTTTAAATTTCATGTCATGTGAACCCTGATTACTCGTACCCTTAGAGAAATGACTCCCATCTGAGAAGCTCTCAGACTTCAAAAATATCCCACTCTTTGTGGCTTTCAAGCCCCATAAAAGTGATAACCCTTCCATAAGAAGTGGCTCTTGGAAATGCCTTGGAATAGGACTGACTCAGCAGATTTGCATGAAACTCAATCTCTTGTTTTTATAGTGTCTGCAGATTAAAACATGAAATGTAATAATTCTGACTAAAATCTGTGACTCCCCACAATGCTGTTTCATATCAGACGCGATATTTTTCAGTTGCCTGTTGCAGATTGCAGGCTGGTTCTGTTCTGCCAGAGTAGGGTACTGGAATATTGTTCATGTTTCAAATCATATTTCAGTATCTTCCCCTGTCCAAACTGCCGAACAGACACAGGCTAACTAGGGTATGCAAAGCCCTTGAGTATTCTCCTTCTGCCTTTGGGGTCTTACTTGCCTTCTTGCTCCTACTTATTTTAGCTTGTTTCCACAGGTCCTCACCCAACAGTTAGGTCATAATTTAGTCAGTGTGACCTCAAACCAAGACTTCCATTAGGGCTTTGCCTCTTTTCCTGGACTCCCCCTACAGACAATATATACAAAAAATTATATGGAGAGATTTATTCAACCTATCTAACATATGTATCTACATGTATATCTACATGCACACTTAATTAGTCTGGAAGACTCCAGGACATATCTAACTTTTCATGATTGTAATATGAAATTCTGGACTAATCAGTTTAGATGTCCTCCAGAGTTAAGAAAGAGAAAAAAAGGTGTTTTGACATTATCATTCATCATGTGACCAAAGCTATCAGGATAAATTCATCTCTCTTGTGTTCCCAGCAGACAGTGGGATGCAGGGGGATACGGATCTGAGGCAAACTGTCATCTGGTAATACTTGAAATTCTCACAATGTTGAGGAATCCCATCCTAGAGTGGCTGGTTTCTTAGGATGAATTTAGGCAAATGGAACCTGGGGTTTTAAAGCAGTTACTCTGTGGGAAAATTAACTCAGTTAAGAAATTCTGAGTTTCTTTAAAACAGGTAATTCTTGGCAGATGTGAAGAAAGTCTTTAAAGTTATTTATGTTAAATTGCTGAATCTCATTGTGCTAAGTAAATCTTATCCTTTTTTCCCCACATTAGTGCATACAAAAAATCCTTTCTACAAAGCATGATGAGTTTTATCTTGGGGGTTTTTAAACTTAATTTATAAGGTTTAGGAAGATTGTCAGCTGACTATGAAACTGATGAATTTGGAGGCATTCATAAACATAGTCTGCACAGGGAGAGCTGCATCAACATTAAGTTTGAATGCTTATTTCCACTAGTTCTGAAGACTTATTTTACATTTGAAAGAGTGTGGAATTCTGCTTTTTGCATCTTTATTCAGAAGTACAGATTAAAATAGATATGTGCTTTTCCTTCCCATTGTTATACTAGGTGAATTGTCTCACGCAGGTTTTCTGAACAGTGAGAGAAAATTACACGGTCCTAGCCATGCAAATGAGCAAGTTGTCTCTGTTGCACATTTGTCAACAGCCGCGGATTTACGCGTACAAAATGGTCAAAGCACAAAGAATCATGGAACCATAGAATCACAGAATGGTTAGGGTTGGAAAAGACCTTAAGATCATCTAGTTCCAGCCCCCCTGCAAGGGGCAGGGACACTTTCCACCAGACTAGCTATTCCAAGCTCCATCCAGCTTCACCTTGAATACTTCCAGGGCTGGAGCATTCACAGCTTCTTTGGGCAACCTGTTCCAGTGTCTCACTACCTCGCAGTAAAGAACTTCCTCCTTATAAATAACCTGTATCTCTCCTGTTTAAGTTTTAATCCATTACCCCTTGTCCTATCACTACAGTCCCTGATGAAGAGTCCCTCCCCACATTCTTGTAGGCCACCTTCAGATACTGAAAGGCTGCTATGAGGTCTCCACAAAGCCTTCTCTTTTCTGGGCTGAACAGCCCCAACTTTCTCAGCCTTCTTTCATACAGGAGGTGCTCTTGGATCATCCTTGTGGCCTCCTCTGCACTTGTTCCAACAGTTCCATGCCCTTCTTATGTTGAGGACACCAGAACTGCACATAGTACTCCAAGTGGGGTCTCACAAGAGCAGAGTAGAGCAGCAGGATCACCTCCTTCAACCTGATGGTCACGTTTCTTTTTGATGCAGCCCAGGATATGGCTGGGTTTTGGGGCTGTGAATGCAATTAAAGCTGGTTCATGTTCAGTTTCTCATCAGCCAGCACCCCCAAGTCCTTCTCCACAGGGCTGCTCTGAATCACTTCTCTACCCAACCTGTAGCTGTGCCTGGGATTGCCTTGACCCAGGTGTAGGACCTTGTACTTGGCTTGGTTAAACTTCATAAGGTTAACATCGGCCATCTCTCAAGGATTCC
>JARCZZ010046159.1:34158-53409 GCA_030323915.1 Brotogeris chrysoptera | reverse complement strand
CGCCCCCCGCCGCCGCCCCCCCCGCCTCCCCCCCCCCCCCCCGCACGCAGTCACCGCGGTTCCCGGCACGGACAACATGGCGGCGGTGTCGGGGGCCGGGGCTGCGGGCGGATCTGCCAGCGCCGGGGGCCCGGAGATGGTGCGGGGCCAAGCGTTCGACGTGGGGCCCCGCTACACCAACCTCTCTTACATCGGCGAGGGGGCTTACGGCATGGTGTGGTGAGTGCCGGCTCTGAGCGCTGCTGGGGCAGCGCCCCTGCCCTGAACAACTCCCTCCTTCCTTCCTTCCCCGCCGCCCGGCCTGGCCGCAGCCTCCCCAGGGCCCAGCCCCGGGCTCCGGCCCGCCCTTGCAGGGGGGGAGACCTCTGCCTTGCCCCGGGGGAGGGGAAGCCTGGGCTCAAGCATCTCTGCCTCGCTCTCCTCAGTTCTGCTTTTCCCTCCGTGCTCCCGAGGATGTCTCTCGGCATCACCCTTCCCTTCTCTCGTTGCCCTCCCCCTCCCAGTCCCTCCATCGATGGGTGCAGCTGAGCAACTCGTTTCCTTTCAGTCTTGCGTTTATTTTCTTGACGGTTAATCGCTCCTGCCTCCGGAGTAGGTTGCTCTCTTAATTTTCCCCGTCTCTGTAGCGTGATTGCAGGCGTTCAAAAAGGGGAAAAGGTCGTAAAATCCTGCTAGCAGCTCCGCGTTTCCCTTTGTGCTCACCTGGCTGCCCGTCCATGAGGTCAGGGCTGGTAAGAAAAGTGAATCTCTGCAGACGAGTCGCTGCCCCTGCCTGGTTTTGCCTAGGACTCGCTGCCTGTGCGGCGCAGGCTGCCAGGTTAGCGTCTGAATTAACGAGTATACAGGTGAAAGTTCCCTTCCGCCCCTGTAGCGTGGGGTTGTTTTGTATCGTGAAGGCTTGCACTGAGTCTCACTAAAAAGCGATAGCGTGTGTTTGCTTTGGTTGGTATCAATCTTAAAAGAGCGAGGTGAACGAACTGCAAAATACTGCAAATATGAACTAACAGGATTAAGAGGGCGAGATGGGGGTTTTGTTTTTAGCAGCCTAAATTAGTTGGGCTGATGCTGTGCGATGCTGTATCTAGTGACTGGGTTATAAATCTGACATGCCCGGTCAGCGTGCTTAGGATTTCGTATTCTGTCTTATATTAGTAAAACACGTTAAAAAGCCCCAACGTCTGAAATAATTTAAGGGATGCAGATTAAAAACTTTTGTTTGTTACTGTTTTGTCAACTTCCATCCAAATCTGTCTCTATTTGGCATGTTTTTTGACCAGAGGTACTAAATGAGGCTGACTTTGTGAAAGCTTTATCAGCATTATTTTCTTTCTGTGATGCTTGATCTTCTGTGAACTAGCGCATTTCTCAGTGAAGGCTCTTCACAGCCTTCAGCTGTATGTTACAGATGTTTATAGCTATAGGTTTTTGCATATAGTCATTGAATTGTTCTGGCCTATTAAGATTAAATTATCTTGTATTTCAGGGTGGAAGCTTTTCTCTAGGCCTGAACTTAGCTGGGAGAGGAGCCTCTTACAAAGTTTGGAGTTGTGGCCTTCACTTCTTTGTTGTAGGAAGAACCTTCAAAATTTAAATCAGAAATTGTGTTTATGGTGTAAAGATACCCTTGTTATTGTTCTAATGTTAGAAACCTCATCAATATATGCAGCGTAAAACTATAGCTTATGGTACAGGCTGTATTTTATTACGGTGTACTTTGTCGTCTGAGTCAGGGCAAGACAATGTCAGTGTGAACTGCACTGGTTTACACTTGCAGTCTGATCTAGGAAGGAGCTTGGGAATAGTACTTTCAAGCTGTGTGCTGTGGGATAGTCCTGTCCGTATCAAGGGGTTATTGAAAGTGTGTTTCACAGTGTGTTAAAGCTGAAATATTTCACCACAGATCAGAGATTACAAGAAGCAGTAGGGTGGCAGTCGATGCCCTTTTTTGGCATCACTATGCCAGTGAGCAGATACAGGGGAAACGGGGCCACTTTCTGCCCCTCCAAATGGTATGTTATTAAGTTCTGTACTGAAACTGTCTCCCCTTCAAAACTATATAAGGTTATCTTTTATTTTAAAACTTACTCTGGCACATTATGTCTGCTCTGAATGCTGTACAAAATTACTAACCAAAAATTCCAAATCTCCAGTTTAGCTGAAATATGCACTTGGCTCCTGTGTTTTCTATTCTAAAATTATTAACATGAGATACTGAATTAAGTATGTTGTGCTCTTAGTTGTTGCTCTCTGTCTTGGGTGTGAAATAACAGGGAACAAAGTCTCAGTTTATATTGTATACTTGATAAGGGAGGTGTTGGATGCGCTTGTAGTTAAATGCCATAGCAACTGTAATGTATTGTAGGGCCTAACATGCAAGCTCCTATGATTAAATAAGATTACTTGCCAATCAACAAACATGTAGGCTATGAAGTTTAGTGCATAGTGTGTTTCTTTCCTTGCTTTGATTGCTAATGCAGTGAGGATCTGAAGAAGCTTCTCCCTGGGGGGCAGGGTAGAGGGCAAGCTGTGAGTGTGCAGATGGAGATGTTTCCTGCAACTGCAAAATCCGTCTGAATTTGTAGAGTTTAATGAGAGAACACAGAGCAGGCTTTGATGATTTTGGTTTAGACCCACAGCTAGCGTGTATGACTCGGGAGATGCTAGTTATTTAGCAGTGCATTGTGCCACGGAAAACAAGTGACTTAACTCTTTTTAAGCCTTCACTCTTTCCCTCGTTTTTCCTGATTTTTATGTTTCTGGATTACTGGATTAGGGCGTTGAAAACAGTCCAGTTCTTCTAATTAAATTAATAGAAGGGCAAATGAAGTATTCTTAGGGTTGTGCTGTTACAGTCAGTCTTCCATTTTGATTTTGCAGGAGGGAGAATGTTTGAGAAATATTGATCACAACATAAAACAACAGCACAGGAAATAGAGGACGATGTTGACTGAATAGACTGTACGCGAATGTTCTCCCGTCTGGATCTGAAAAACCTTAAAGGCATTTAACTCTTTTTCCCTAGTGCAGTTATTTTTAACATAATCAGGTTTGGAGTAAAAATAAACTGAACAGAGCAGTGTATTTACTGCTGTGTTGTGATTACACTTTCTGAGATTTGTAAGCAGAAAAGACAAGTTATCAGGCAGGCCTCTGTCTTAATGCCCTCCAGTTAAACTCTGCCAAAAGTGTTCATCTTGGGTGCAGGCTTGCATCCTGCATGGGAAGTTCGTTGCTGGAGGTGAAGTGATTAGTAACTGGACATCCATGTCAGTGTCCGTTTCTATCCTTTCTTTTGTTTTCAGTATTCTGCATGTGAAACTAAGGGGTGACCAAAGCACAAAGTAAGTTTTAGCCAAAATGCTTAGTATTTCCTAGGACTGCAGGACATTCTTTGAGCAATTATTTAGTCATATAGTCCTGTTTGTTACTCTGAATTCATTTATCCAAATATATGCAAATGTTGTGGGTTTTGTTTTGGTTTTGCTTTTTTTTTGTCTTTTTTTCCTTTTCCTTCTCTTTTGCTTCAGAATTGTTTTGAGAGGTTGGTGTGAAGTTCTTCGTGTGATGTTCCCTTTCTTTCTACGATAGAAGATTGTCAACCTCAGCGTCAGCTGGGAATGACTTTCAGACCAGGTCTGAAAATTTCAGGATTACCTTTCTGACGCAATAAAATGTGAAAGATTTTTGAGATTGTCTCATCCTCCCCGAATTCTGGTTGTTTTTCTGAGGGGTGGAAAACAGCCTGTTAGCAGGCTGTACTTTAAACACACTGAAACAGTGATTAAAACATGATAGCGTTGACCTTTAAGTTTGCAGTGTGAATTATTCTTCATCCAGTGGTCAGTGGTAATTTGGCAATAATAATAATTGGACTTCATAAAACAGTCTTTCTGGAAAGAAATGGTGAATGGGAATGTGATAGGGATGTTTTCTTGTACGTTCTAGTTTTTGGAAGACCTTTTGTCATCAGGCTCATGTGAATGTGAAGTATTATCACTGCTGCAAATAACTGCATATAAATAACGAAGATGAATGCAATTGGGAGAAGACAATCTTGAAGCTCAATCTTGAATTTCTTGGCCTCAATTTGACTGTGTTGTTACAAACACATCTTTGTGTTACTGATGTGCTATAGAAGAATGACATTAGAAGTTAAGTTTGCCAATAGATGAATGTTAAGTAATACTGAAAAGAATATTTAAGACATTTGGCAGTAGTTTTCTCAAAGTCCTGCTCCTTTCTACTTTCATACATGGAAGAGCCCTGCTTTTAGAGGATGGGTAATTTAAAATTAAATATGAGTAAGCATATAAAGATGCTCAGGAAAACGAGTCAGGAGCAAAATGATCTGCAAGGTGTAGGTATATATAGCCAAAAATAAAAAAACCTGATGGGTTTGATGGTTGTATAATATTGCCTTCTGAGGCTGACCAGTGTTACATGAAAAGGTAACTCTTGCCATCTCTATGTGAGGGTCAGGCTGTGAAGTGGAGAACCACTGAGTGGCAAGGATCAGAAACAGCCTGTAAGATATTTTCTGTTAACTATTGCATTGATCCAGAGAGAGCACTCTTCATTGACAGAGGGAGTCTAGAGATTCATGTCCCTGTTTCTGTGTGGTTTTAGGGTGCGCGGGTGATTTATGGGTGTCGATACCTGGTAATTAATACATTCTGGTGTGATAAGGGGAGCAGGGAGTTAGCCAACCCTAATGCATCCTCCTCAGTGCAAGGAGCAGGGTGGAGAATTAGGGACTGTAATTGGTGGCTGGTTATCGGCTTCTTCCCCCTGGGGGGAAGGTCGTGGTCAGTGTTTCCCTTCAGTCACTCAGACTTCTAGCACTTGCTTAACCTGACCTAGAGACACGAAAGGAGCAATTAGAGCCGCTTTTCCTGCTCTCTGTCCCCTGTGATGCGGCAGGCGGTCTGCAAGCTGCGCAGCAGCATTGGGCACAGGACGGCAGCTACTCTCTCTGTGATCGTGTCTGAGCTGTCTTTAAGAGGGAGATAAGGGGTTGCAGCTTTTCCTGTCTGCCCAAAGTAATGGGATCCTGGCTTAACAGTCAAGGAGTGCAGCTCAGGGACCCTTGCATTTTATAAATAAATACACATTTTATTAACATTGCATGGTCCAGCCCATAGAAACAGATAATCTGTGGGGGGTTTTTTTAATCACAATTTATTAAGCAAACAAGGCTTATGTGTACACAGTATCTGTATATGGTCGTATCAGTCCATCTCTTGTATCCCTGCATGTGATTTTTGAACCTGTTGCCTGTCTTCCATCATATTTGACAGATGGTAAAATCTTATAGGTGGAAAGTTTCTACAGGTTTCTTAAAAATAGGTATTTTGCTAGAATGAAGAAATCCTATGTGGTGCTCCAATGAGGAAAAGACTGCATTAGGAGGTCATGTAGGAGAAGTCAGATTTCCCCCAAGAGACATGACAGATGCCCCAGTTTTATGGATGGATTTATTGGTACTCTCGAGACCAGAAATGTGTATTTGTAGGACACCAGGCTCTGTTAGTTCAGTGATCTCCTTGTTTAGGAGGGTGGATCTGCAGCCCACAGAACAGTTACCAGTTGAGTATGTGTACAGCTCAACTTGAGTTGAGAGCTAATACTTCACCAGTGTAGGCAGTTTTTTAATGCTTTTTATGTCGATGCTCTGTCATAGCTTTCAGAAATAAAATTAACTGATCAATTTGATATTTAATAAAAATATTTTATGACATCTTGCTGTGGAATATTTCACAGCATAATGTTGTTGGAAGGGACTTCCTGAGGTCATGTAGTCCAGCCTCCTACTCAAAGCAGGGCTGATGTCAAAATTAGATTGAGTTGCTCAACTTGTCCACTCAGTGTTTCCAAAATCCCCAGGGATGGAGATTCCACAACATCTCTGGGCAGCTTCTGGTTCTAGTGGTAAACCAGTTGCCCAGTGACACTTCTGCCCTTACAAACATGAGAGTTTCCCTTGCTGCAGCTTGTGACCATCATCTCTTGTCCTTCGTACTTTTTACCTCTGAGAAGAATCTGGTTGAGTTTCTCATATGTAAGTTATAAGAGCAATTAGCGGCTTTCCACGCATCCAGTCTATACAAACCCAGATTCCTCCATTTTGTTTTTCTCTTTTATGTCATGACCTTCAGCCCGCTGTGCATCCTGATGGTTTTGTGCTGGACTTGCTCCAGTACTGGGAGAGACTGTTCCAGATGTAGCCTCACAACCTTCATCGCTTTCCTTGACCTGCTGGCTGCATGCTCAATAATGCAGCCTAGTCCATGGTAAGCCTTCATTGCTGTGAGCAGGTGCTGCTCATGGATGAAGCTGGTTCTTGTTCTGGTAATCCAGAAAATACTTACACTTATGAGGCATTTTAGGAACTTTTCAAATAATGTCTGATAAAAACCCCAAACCCTGCAGGATTTTATTGAGCAGTTTCAACTGTATTTGCTTTTGATTTCTAAATCACTCAAAGAAGCATATGGAGCCATAAACATATTTTAGACTATAACTTTTATATTGACTGTACTGACTTCTGTTGACTGTTTTAAGGTAAATTAATAGTGTATGTGAAATGCAGCAAGCTAGTGTGTTTCAGGTGATTTATGTATGTAAAACCTAGATTCTGTTAATTGCTAGGTCAGCTATTAAAGACAGTTGTTTGCTTGTGAATCAATCTTCTTTTCAGAAGGAAGCTTATTTTCCTCTGCTTTATGACAACTTTTGGGCATATAAAAAAAGTTATTCTCAAACTCATCTTTTTGCAGGGTGCATTAAAAGTCATTCACACATTACGTCCTTGCCAGCTTCGACCAGGTAGATTAATAAGGTCCAAGTAGTAATAAATGTCACTAATTCAGATGGGGCTATTTGAAAAGCTGTTGGTGGATACTTGGGCAAGGTGAGGTTTCTCCTTCTGCAGTGGTGTCAGTAGGTTGGTTTCTGTTTCATAGTGTTCCTGTTGCCACCCCTTTCCACTGGGTGAGCGCTGCCCCAGGGGGGCAGCCTAGTGTCCCTCGCAGAAGGGATGTGTCCTAGCATCCATCCAGGAGGTGTCTGGTGCCCAGGCACATGGGCTGAAGGGCTGCCAAAAGGTTGTTGTGTGCCCCCCAGGCCTGGCAGCCTCTCACTGGTGGATTAAGTACTGAGGGGGGGTGTGTGTGTGTGTATACACACACATATATATATATGTATATATGGCTCATAGAAAGGCTTTTATAGAAATACTGTTCAATTAGATTTGGGTAGAATCTTCATGACAGTCCAATTTTTAGTGGAGTTGTGCACATATTTTTATTATCTTATTTTGCAGTACCTAAAATCACAGCAACCTATGTTCTATTAAGGGAAAAACTCTTATCTTGGAAGTTGTGCTTTTGTATTATAAGAGAATTTTCATAAAATACTGAAATACTCTGTGGTGATTAGAATGCAAATGAGAGCTTTTGTTACATGGTAGAAAATAATTTGGCTGTGGTGTGGGTATATTTCAAGTACTTGTAATTAGGTTTACGGTTTATAATATGCAGTTACTTCATTTTGCAGTTTTTCTTAAAATCAGCTGCTGTTACTGCAATGCCTTACTCACTTGACTGGAGGGGAGGCAGTTTGTTCCACCAAAGATTGCTGATGTGTCCTGTGTAACCCTTGAAGTAATTTGAGCGCCGCATATCAATACTCCCCAAACTTCTTCAGTCTGTAATTTACCCAATTTCATTGGGTTTTGGATGGTGCAAAGTACCCCAAATGACATTCAGGCTGACTTTTACATTGGATTTTTTAGTGTGTTTCATAATTGTGAAATATCTGCCTTTTAGTTACAGTAGCCAACATGTCTTAATGCTGATGCCCTCTCTGAGCAAAACACAGACCTGTCAGTATGTCGAGGGGCTAAATATGTCCTTTTAAAATATGGAAAAAACATCAAAAAATGCTTTTTAAGTGATACCAAAGGGAAGTAGCTCCTGATAGTGGCGAGATGCACGCTTGATGCTAGTGGCTTGGGTTTTTTGTGTTGTTTTGCAGAGGAATACTGAACTGACAGTAGCAATGAGCTTTCTCTAATGGCTTTGTGGTAGTTTTCATTTTGCACTGATGTATTTGCAGGTTCAGGAAAACCTCTGCTTCTAAGTGTGCATGAATGGGTTTGTTCAGGCATTTATTTATTTTTCTGCTGAAGTGAGACTAACTTTTCTGAAGATTTCTGTTGTGTGGAATCAATTAAATAAGCCGAATACTGAAAAACAGAGTAATTGTCTGGAGCTTGGTTTTTTCCTTTATCTTAAGTTGCTTTTAGGAGGAGCATTTGGGATAGAAGTCAGATTAGAACCTTACTAGACAAAAGACTAAACCACATTGGGGTGTTTGTTAATACCACACACAGCTCTCTGGTAGTGGTGTCCCTTCTCTCTAGGAAAGGGGAAACATTTCCTACGCACATTTACAGTGCTCACTTTGCTGCTGGATGCTTTTCAGGCTCAGGATGGAGACCTCCCATCACTGTCTTGGTGGCTTTTTGTTGCCACTTGAGAAGCCCTAAGAACAGGAGGAGGAAGTCAGCTTTTCATCGGCTTGTGTGGAGGTTTAGCTTTCATGACAGTTGGGCCTAAGCACTTAAGCTGTGGTTTCCATGACTGACTTGTGCTCATCTCGGGCTGTGCTGCTTTGAAAGGGGCAGCCTTTCCTTCAGTGCCTCAGGTCATGTCATTCCTTCCTCCTCTCTTGTGCTGGTGCTTACACAGCTGTAGTTAGCTCTGTTGGAAACTGATTTAGCTGAAATGTTACCTTACAAGAAATAAAATTTAAAGGTGGTAAGTTGGTATGAGTGACACAAACCTCATCCTACTTTTTGATGTCCGAGTCCCAGTGCTGACTCAGGAAGGGGATAGGAATATGCAGGGGAAGACTTCTTTACTGTTCCTGTTTGTGAGCTGCTTTGACTTTGAGCTTGTACTGGGTTTCTCTGAACTGGCACCAAGAAAGCCAATGCTCCAACCAAAAAAGAGAAAGGGGCAAGGTTTTCAGGCGCAAAAAGGAAAGCGAACCACAACCACCCACTCTTTTTAATTCACTGAGACATTAGGTTTTCTCAGATGTCAAGCTCTTATAATTTTACCCTGAAGTAGATTCCCACAGCAATTGTCTTTAAGTTTGTATTGAGAGAAGAAAGATGGTGATATTTAATATGATAATATCTTACCAAAAGCAGTGGGTGCTTTGCAATGAGGGGTTTATTTTGCAGATAGTGAAAGGGCCTTTAAATATAACAGTGAAGTTTGCCTATATGTTAAATTTGGCATAGTTGCTGTCAAAGGAAATACTGGCAACAGAGAACCTGTAAACCCCTAAAATGGGGAAGACAGGTGGGAAGGCATGAAGTATATAAAATACCAGGATATAAGAGTTGTCTATTTTCTGAAGGCCAATTTGAACTTAAGTGGCAAAAAGCAGAGTGGGCATAGGTTATGATTTGAAGTCACTGTGCTTCTCATCTGAAGGTATAGAAAGTAAAATGCAACGATCAAAACACCATGAAGTTAAATGACATCTTTAGCCAAGCAAAACAGAACCTTGGGTGAAATAGCTAATATTTTTCTAATGTTAAGGTGTAGCTCTAGAATTGCTGTTCTTCATAGTTCTGTTTAGTAGGTGCTAACAAAACACAAATCATCTGCTCTGCCACACCCAGGATTAGGAATTGACTGAGCTTCTGGTGAAAGTAATTTATTTAACAGGCTCCATTTTGTATCACTGGCTATTTGTTTTCAAAATACTAGGAGTGATCCAAGAAATTAAAACTATTAAGCCATTATTATGTGCTTAGTAAACAGTTTTAAATTGTCATGCTTTGGAAGGTTTCATCAGGTTCTACTTCTCAAATTCTGAAAAATAAAGTTGTGCTTTTTTAACCCATTAGTATTATTTGAGTTATAATTATTTGAATTATACTTCCTATATATGGAAACAAATTTTCTATAGGAGGTTACAAAAGTGCCTTAGTAATTTGTGGTGTAAAGGACAATAACCTGCAGTAGATCAGAAACTGCCAAAGAGTAAAATCACTTAGGAGTACTAATTCACATTTGTCATGCCAGGCAAGAGTTGGTGTATTTGTAGCAGAAACCTTTAATACTAAAGTTGATTTTCGACTGTTACAAGAAACAGGACTGAAAAAGTAGGTAGTGAAGGTAATGCAGTTACGTTTTGACTCTGAGCTTCAGAGGTTAACTAGGATCATAATAGAGCAGTCTGCAGTGATTACTTGAGCACCTTGCTATGGACTTATGACAATTTCAAAATCAGTGCTCTTTTATTTTCCAACAAGGGGGCAGGGTGGGGAAAGAAAAAAAATCAACTTTCTAAGAAATACACACAAAAATAGTTTTGGGTATCTTCTATAATAAAAATAAAACCATACCAGGGATCATTTGGTAATGAGCAAGAGACAGAAGGTGTTATGAATATGGATAAACTCTTGAGGAGTTTGTAAAACATGACAGTTGCTTTGCAGAGGGGCCATGATGAAAGGTTTAGAAACAGGGATTCATATTTTCTTAGCTCCAAAGTAATAATCTACCCACTGATACTAGGATCTATGAGATGACAAATGAAAAACTGCTTTAAAAAACCTCACACAAACCAAAGGTTTTCAAATAGCATGCAGTTAAGAATCCTCAGGTAGGGCCAGATTTACACTACTGCAAATTGGGTCATATCGACTATGCAGTTATTTTAATGTTCTCTGGTTGCTCAGTCTTCCTCTGCTGCCATTTTTGTAGCATGAGATGCAAGAAAATGGGGAGCAATTGTCAGTGAAGTTCGAGGTCTGTGGACAGCTTTATATCACAGCAGTGCATATTCTCTTTCTTTTTTCCTCTACAGAAACAAGGCATAAGATAAATCTGAGGTCATCCTGTAATTTCTAACTTGAGGTAGTTTTCCATCACACTTGACAAGTGGTAGAGAATTCAACAATCTCATAATGATGAGGAGAGAACCATTTCTTAAACACTTAAACTTCTAGCATGCAATTCTTGTATTGAAGCTTTCACTGAAGTATCTCTGTTTTGAATTCAAGCTTTTTTGGCCTCTTTCACCATAAACTCTTAGTACATCTTTCTCAAAGACCAAGAAGATAATACATAGAGCTGTCTTTTCCTAAACTGAGGTCTGTTAAATCAAGGCAAATACATCTTTATATGGATAGGTACCTATTCCTTTTAAAACCAGGTGCTGGTTCTGTAAGTTAGTGCCAATAAAAAGGGTCTAATGAATAGTGTATTTATGTATCTTCAAAAATATTATGAATAAGAGGAGAAAAAGCAACAAATATTTCTAGTAAATGTGGGTGTTTACAGTTGGGGAGAAAAAGTATCTTCAGCAGTATAAAAATGACACATTACTGGTTGTCCTCAAGTCTGAAGCTGTCTTCGACTACTTTTATCTGTTTTTCAGTCTTTTCTCTTTGGTAAAAGAATAATGCACTAATGCTGCTCCCTGTATTTTAATCATCTTGAATCAAAAGCTAATTGTTCTGAAGACTCTGAAAGCCCATGAACAGTCCCCTCCACAAATCTGCACACATAACGCTGCCTTCCCTCACCCCAAACCCTGTAGTGAACAGTCTGTTACTGTACTGCTGGTTACTAGTGTATCATAATGGTGTGTTATTTTACTGACAGCAGTCTTAAAAATAAGGTGAAGCTATTTGCATTGTAACTTGATAAATGTCAGCATATTGTAGAAATGTCCACGATTGAGCTAAATGTAGACTGAATGAAAAGATTAAAGAGCTTCCCAGATCAGCTTGTTTGCTGGGAAGTATTTTTGCCTTTCCTCTCCTGGTTGCAAGCAGAATTATTCAGCATTTCAGAAAGATTCTTATCCCTGGATATGCCCTTAGAGTCTTGTTTCCACAGCAACACAAAGCTACTGATAAAACATCCCTTTTAAACTTCAAATTGGTCTTTTATTTAGAGTTGTAATTAGGATGTTTGCTGGTAACATTGTATATTTTTATGTGTATGCTTATGCTGAGAGCAGCCTGTTAAACAGCCATAAGGTGAATAATCCTGGAAGTGTTGGAGGAATATCCCATGGTGGAGTAAGCCTTTAGGCAGCATGGCAGAGGAGGGTGCTGAGGAGGGGGGTGCCGACAGAGTAGGCAGTTGTTTTTCAATGGTTATATGAAGAAACAGCCCTCTGTGGGCTGTAACTATTGCCAGGAGCTGGCTCCTTTCCTCCCAGCAGCTGCAGCATGCTCTCACTTGTTCCAGTTCTGCTCCAAAATGAAACATGTGAAGAATAGAAATGGATGGAAGAACATGCAGCAGCCATTGTGGGTAGAAGGAGCTAAGCTTTGGCACATGTCCCAATCTGTTGAAAAGCTTTCCTTCCTTGAGAAGGAGTTAATGGGAGAGGGGCTGCGTGTCAGAGGTTCATGTGAGCAATCAATGTGCTGTTTTCTGTAGGCTGCTCATGCTGTGGTGCACTTCCTGGTCATTGCATTTGGACTCCTTTTTTAAAACGAAGTTGGTACTGGAGCTATAGAAGGATAAGATTTGGCTTTCAAAGCTGCGTGGCACAGCTTCTTTGCTATTAATGCTCATTTGTTTATTCTGTACGGCTGTGCAAGATGTTTTACTTGGTTGGTAAAAACTTTGTTATACATTTATAAGATACTTAATATTAGGAATGATAAACTGCACTGCTGGGGCTTGTATTGATTTTTCATGTGGTGTCTTAAAATGGTGCTATTGCAAGTTGTCACAGGATAGTAACCGCAGCTTGAAATAAGAATTTTGTGTATACTGGAGTTGGGCAGTTGCAAAATCTATATTTAAATTTATCACATTACAGATAAATAGCACTCACAGCTGAATGGTTGCATCAGCTTGTGAAGCTGCACATTGTCGGGATGGGAATAAATCCTTCCTTCTGAATATTGAATGTGTCAGTAACTAGATTAACTGTGATAATGTGAATAACATGCAGACTGTTAAAGGGAAAGGTATATGTGCAGTGATGGGTGCATGTGGTCAGTGATTAGAAACTGAAAGCTATGAATTAGCACTCTAAAAGTAATATGTATGATATGTAAAAAAAGTATATGTAAAAGTGATATGTAAACTGTTACGCCCACTTTACTGGTACTCATCTTCTTCTCTGGAAAAAAAGCCTAGATAATAGAAGGTTCATCCCTTTAAAAGGAGTCCCAGTTAACTGCTTTAGTGAAAAAAAGTTGCTGTGACATGAGTAGAAGCTGACGGTCTGGATTTATGACAGGTTAGGCTGTGCACACTGGGATAGCAGTTCCAGAATACAAGTAATCTAAATTTAGGATGTGCTGGGTGGCCATGGGATGTGTATGTGGAGCCGTTCCGGTTTGGACTGTAGGGGGAGCACAGGTGATCATTAGTCGTAAAATTAGATCTCTAATTCTAGCTGAGGCTAAGCAAGATGAATCCTGCGTCAAGTGCTAAGCTGTTACATTAACTGCAGTGGGTTAATGCATTGAGGGTTTGGATTTGCACTTTTTATAGTTGTTTCATTTGCAAACACTGCAAAGGACACTGTGTGAGCAGCTTATTTCTTCAGTAGAGTTCTGGAGAATAATGGGTCAATCTGGTGTTGGTAACAGGGAGTGGCTGGATGGAGATTATGAGGAATGGGGAAAGCTTTGGGAAATGGTTCAGTTTGACCTATGAAGCACCCAGTTTTGTTAGATTAGGGTGTTTCCTAGATAGTAAAGTAGATACTGCTGTATAGCTTCATAGGCCATATAGGTGTATGATTGTAGCATGTGTGCATGAGAGAGCACATGACTCTTCACTGCCAATGAAGTTCTTTCTAATAAGTACCTCTTACAGTTTGTATAGCACGTCATATTGAAAACATGTTGTTTTTAAAGGGTCACGCAGTTTGCTCAGTTGTATTTGCTTTGAGGGCTGTGACAGCATGTGAAATGGTGTTAACTTTGTAATACAGATTCTCTGTGTACCTGTATTATGCATGGTAATTAAAATATTACGCACAAGCAAATGTACTGAGCTGCTGTATGATTAGCTGGTTGCTCATGGGAATTGAGATAATCTTTCCTACATTTAGTCAAGTTACAGAAAAGCTCATGTTTCAGAAAGTGTGACAACAGAAATAAATCTGGTGTCCCTTTTAATGTTTCAACTAGGTAGTACTTTGGGTTTCCTCTCCTTAGCTGAGGTTTTGCAGAGGTAACAGCAGTGCAGTGCATGCTCAGCTACAGTGGTTTGGTGAGATCTGATAGGAACAGAAAAAATGACTGTATGCAGAAGGTGCACTGGAGAGGAGATCGATCGCATCTTTGCTGCAAACAGTCAGCTTTTTTCTATGCTGAGTCATGCATTTTAGAGTTGAACCATCTGAAAGCCAGATTACCCGTCCCTTTTTAAATAAACAGCATAAGCCTTCTGCTAAGAAAATGCTTCAAGAGCTACAAGAGAGGAAATGTTGGTATGTTTAATTGATGGATTCACGTTCATTGAATCTATACAAGGAAAGAAGCATATTTTTCATCAATAACCAATCGTTGCTTGAGAAGCAATAGCTTAGAGATTTATCAAATATTGTAAGAGATTAGGAGCTTTTTAAGCAGCATCAATTGGTAATTACTAGCATTTTGCCTTTTTCTTCTCAGAATAGCAGCTGCTGTCCAGTTGTTTGCAAGGAATAAAATTCTGCATTGTGGGATTAAAAAATGACACTTAAGTCAATACAAAGAAGGAGGTTTGAGATTTGGTTATGATACAGTTGTCCATAGGATTCTTTAATTTCTTTCCCAAATACAGGTTGTTCGTGCTTCAGAATTATATCAGGTTTTGTTTTCTGCCTGTTACTTGCCTCACTGGTATATTGTAAACACCGCAGGTGATTACCTGAGGAACTAAGAAAATTACTGTACACTAAGTGCTCTTGAAGGCTGTGCCAAGTTCCACTTCTGGTACTTTGTTGTTATCTATTTTGGGACTTACGAACTGCTAATGTGTTATCTATACATATGTAATAACAGTTTTAATGAATACTTGCTTGGCATGTGGAATTTCAAAGCACCCTGTGGAACATTTTAGTTCAGTGTTTCTAGGGGCAAATAAATTCTGCAGTCTGGCTGTGGTTATAGACTAATGTTATGGATGCAGACAGGTCAAAGTGATGCTGTGGAGAAGTCATGCAAAAGGATGTCACTGAATATGCATGAACTGTATGGAGCTCTTACTGACAGTTCAGGTTCTGTGTCATTTTTAATAATGAAAGTGAGAAATGTTAAACGCTCCTGCACACAGTATTAAGTTATGCCTCAATACCACCTTCTTGCACCATACTCTTAGTGTTAAAGAACCTTAACGTGGCCAGGCATTTGAATTCCCTTTCAGGCCTCCTTTTCTGATTGGGTTTTTATATTTTATTGTACTTTACATATCATTGAAGTAACGCCAATTTCAAAGAATCTTCTGGGACGTGATTATGGGAAATTGGTGGAATGTAAAGCCTGTTTGGATGCTGTGATTGTGTTCTTATATGAAATAGTTGAGGCTAATAGAAAGGTTTCAATGTAGGCTTTGATTATGTTTTAATTTCAAAACAATGCAGTAGTAAGCAAAAAGAAATCTGAAAGGAATGAGGATTGTATGCACGTATTTAAATTCTAATTAACTACCATCTTTTAATACAAATAGAAATTATTATTATGAGATGATTTGTCATTAATATCATCAAGACCATAGAAAACATCTTAAAATTTGTAAGAATATATAACATTTTTACTAAATGATAACCTGACTCCAGATCTTAGAAAATGATGTATTTTTTAGTGAGCCATTTCCTTAGGGTCAGGCTGTGGTACTCAAGTGCATTTTGAGCAGGAATACCAGGGCTGCTTTATTACTGTATCTGGGAATGGTGCTTTGAGCTTCTGAGATGACAGCACTGAAAGTGTAGCAGCCAGTGTGTGTGTTAATCTGGGTCACAGTCATGTGTTGCCTCATACTGCTGCTTGCTTTTGTTTCATGTGTGAGGTCAGGTATGTTCTTTTTCTTCTTGAACTGTTTGGAATTGAACTTGGAAAGGTGTTTTCACAAATTCTCCATCCCTTTTGTTCCATGTCTGTTCTTCGTGGAAAAACATCCAGGGTAGCTGGATGGAGGACTAAAAGGTTGTGACGTCTGGAATTATTTGCAGGAGTTAGACATAGGATGTGGAGTTCTGCTGCTTTTAAGATGATTTCTGAAGGCTTTTCTGCACCCCAAAGTGAATGGGTTAACTCAAGAGGAATTCTTGCTCTCAAACTACTTTTCAAATACAGCATTTTATAAAAAGACAAAAGATTCAGACTTGTTTGTTCCACAGGCTGGTAAAGAAGATGAATACTTCTTTTCTTGTTCAGGTACCCCAGAATCAGCAGAATATTGAGTGTCAGTTGGGAAAGCTAAGGACGTGTAGTTACCCAAATAGGCTGGTGATGGAACAACAGTATTTTGTCCATTCATCCAACTAAAAAATGTGCTGCTGTTGCCTTTCTTAATTTGATAAAAATATGTGTTAACCAAATGTGCCACCCCTTTATTCAGTTGAATTTGTGTTCTTGCTTTCTGAATTGAATGAATTTAATATTCCTTGTAACTAATGTTGTTGATTCTTTTCTAGTTCTGCCTATGATAATGTCAACAAAGTTCGAGTTGCTATAAAGAAAATCAGTCCTTTTGAGCATCAGACATACTGCCAGAGAACTCTGAGGGAGATTAAGATCCTACTGCGCTTCAGGCATGAGAATATTATTGGGATAAATGATATTATCAGAGCTCCAACTATTGAACAAATGAAAGATGTGTATCCTTTTAAAGTTTGCAGTTATTCTGCAGAGTGATGGTTGCTGCCTTCTCTGTTCTGATTATTTTTCATCCTCTTCCTTACTATTATTGTAAATTGAAAGGGAAGTTCATAATGTTTGATTGGTTTATAGATAAATAAGTAGGTTTGATATGTGGGTGAACACTGGTTTTCTTTCAGGAAAGGAAAAAGAATAAGCTTGAGAGATGATTTAGCTTAGTCACTTCATCTTTAAACTGCTTTTTTGCTCTTAATAAGGCTGTTGTTAGAACTGATTGCTTTGAGGAGAAAATGACTGGCCAGACTGCTGTGTCTGAAATTTTCTGAAAGTACAGAATGGATACATCGGGGGGGGGGGGGGGGGAAGGGGGGTTAAAAAAAAGCAGAACCCAACCCCCCGTGTTGCAGTGCTTCCTGCATGTGGGACAGTCTGAAACTGCACATGGGCAGGTAAACACGCTTTATGCATGCAAATCTGTCTTTTTTGTTATTCTGGTTGTTCTTCCATGGGAAACTTGGCTTTGTGTAGCTAGGACTTCATGTGGATACCTAACGTATGAAGTAGTCTTAGCTAGGAGATGCTAGCTTTTTTAAAAGGCCCAGTTTAATCAACCATCTTCATTTCCCCAAGTCCATGAGCATTGGTTCCTATTGATTTTGGAGGTCTTTGCAGATGTCTGCCAAATAAAAGCCAAAAGTACATGCAGGCAGAAATGCAATTGAATCTAGGTCAAATGTTTTTATTTCATAAATTATCAAATTATCAAGCTCTAATATAAAAAATATGAGATTGATGATGATGATTAATTTGAGGACTGCATGCTTGTGCCTCTGAATTCTGTCAAGGGCTGCATTATGTAACAGGATTGATTTAGTTCAAAACTTGTAAAGCAAGAAGCAACTACATAGTTTCAAGAATTGTCACCAAACAGACAAGTGAGAAAGAACTTGTTACAGAAGTTTCACTAGGTGCTGTGTGTTGGTATCTAGCATTGACACAGTTTGGTTTGCTGCCTTACATCTGATGCCTTACAGATACATTGTGCAAGATCTCATGGAGACAGATCTGTACAAGCTCTTAAAGACTCAACACCTCAGCAATGACCACATTTGCTATTTCCTTTACCAGATTCTGAGAGGGTTAAAATATATCCATTCAGCCAATGTGCTTCATCGTGACCTCAAACCTTCAAATTTGCTGCTTAACACCACTTGCGATCTCAAGGTTAGTTGAAATTTCTTACAAATTTTGCTGCAAGAGTCTTCATAAGCTACCTGCTGTAACCATGAATATGGTTTCATTACTGGGGATTAGTGTGATTTTTATGCTAGAAAGACTGCCAAAACATTATTGGTTTTGATAAAGTAATTATTAAGATTTGCGTGACTTAAGAACTCGCCATCATGCTATTTTAACGAGTGCATCGCTGTTTCCATCTGGAGGCTGACTTTGAAACAGCCTCTTTTGAAAGTTCAGTGAAAATACAATCTTAAGCAGGGGTTTTTTTACCTAGAAAGTAAACTAACTGTGTATACTTGTCTTGGTTTGTCTGTTTACACTGTTCATTGTTCCTTGTTGAAAAGGACTTTGTATTAGTGGGCAACTAAAATGACGTGAAATTCAGTGCTAATTAAATGCACAGCAATTACTTGGAGAGAGAATGTTCCTAATTTGTATCTCCAGTCATGGGCTCTTTACTAGTTAATACTACAGAAGGATGATCTTAGAGCTGTTATGATTCCTGGAAATGTCAGCTCAGTGCATAATGGCATTCACTAAAACAAATCAAGTGTGAAGAATTAGAACAGAAATAGAGAATAAAGCAGAAAACATGCCATTCTATGACTTTGGTTTTGAGTCTTCAGTTCTATGTGGCCGTAGTTTCCACACTTTTTCCTATGATATCCTTTCAAAATGAGGAGACCAGGACTTCAGAGTACTCTCCATCAGGAAGAACAGTTTAGCCTAGATCTTCCCTGCTGGAAGATACTGCTTGAGGAAAAGAGACTACAATAGAATTTTATCAAATTTAGTGGCATAGGGAGGGTGAATAGATAACATTTATTCACTGTCTTGTTAAAAAGGCTGGGGGGATGAAAGGGCTGGGTGGCATACTCGGAGTGAAAGGGCAGCATTGTCAGGCGGTGGAATTTGGTACCACAGAGCATTGCAGATATTACAGATAACATGATTAAAACAAACCACCAAGCAAGTTAGAAAAAGTTGTTGAACACTACCTCTGGATGAGAGTCCTATGATGGTAAATCCATGGAAGGTGAGAGAGACCACTAGAGAAGCACTAGGGGATTGTCCTGGGTTCAGCAGCAGTGGTCATTTTTCTCCTTGGTGGCTGGGGCAGCGCTGGTGACACCGGTGTTTTCGGT
>JARCZZ010046159.1:0-34058 GCA_030323915.1 Brotogeris chrysoptera | reverse complement strand
GCCGGGAGGAAGCAGAGACAGACACCTGACCCAAACTGACCAAGGAGCTATTCCATGCCACAGCACGTCATGGCCAGGATGTGAGATACTTACTGATACGACTTAAACCACGACAGGGATGTTCCCTTTTACACTTTACGTTATGTATTTGCCTTGGCCGCTGATGGAGCGAGATCATGGAGCTTATGTTAGTTTGATCTGACGTGGTACAACTGTTTGCTACATACTGTGCTGCACCTAATTACTCTTTGTTTTTTATAGTAGCTCTACCTTCTCAATTTTAAAAACCAAAACAAGCAAAACAAAAATGCCCTCTTCAAAATGCAAACCACCTGCTGGTTGTACAAGTTTGTCACAATTCCAGGCAAAGTCTTTGCTGTTCATGTGCTGGTCTGTTTTCAGTATTGGCCACACGATCAGTTCTCTTTACATTCCTGCTGCTGTTTGTCAGCTTTTCCTAATGCTGGACTGGTCAGCTCTGACTATTGCTGTGGGATTTCAGCAGCTGTTACCACATCAAATCCCTTTGAGGCATTAACCCATTCATGAAGGAAAGGGAGTAAAATCTAGGATGACTGTGCAATAGAAGCAGAAAAGAACTGTTTGAGTGTAGCTCCGTTATGTGCAAATGAAGGTAGTAAATAAAACCAGGCTCACTTGTGTTTTAATTGCAAGTAAGATGGTCATGAAAAAGAAGGTAAACTCACCGTATGGTGAAATAGTACAACATGACCTTAGTGGGTACTGCTGTAATTTCTTTCTAAAAACAGCATGCCACTGCAATCTGTGCTTCTTGGTACAGAATATGGTAGTCTGTATGATGGAGCATATGCTTTTTCATGACCTGAAGGGAACTCTGGTGCTGTATTAATACCACATCTAAAGTTTAAACAACACAATTGGAGAGAAAACCAGTACATGTTAGTCCTTGTCCAATGAATGCTGAACTTGCACTGACTTGTTTCTTTTAGGGCTGTTCTACAAGTCTGTGTTGGCTATGTACATGTGCATGCTTACGAAGATGATTATTGTACATAAACTCAAAATGCAGCTACCATGAAAATGAATAACAAATCACACTGTCAGAAGAAGGAAAGTAGAAAGTATTCTTTAGTGGTCTTATCTCTTCTGGAGCTCAGAGTCCTAAAGGTTGTAACAAGAGCTCCTTCTTTTTTTTCCCTTAAAAGTGATCTTGGCCTCTGGGTCATAGATTCTGTTTCCAGGAAAGAAATGTATGAGTCTCTGTCTATGAACCCTGTATCTTGTCCTGAGAAGCTGAAAGGCTTAGGGTAGAAATGCAGAAACTAAAGCTGTTTCTCTTTCCTGAGGCTGTGCTACAGACTTAAATGAGACTCACAGTTCTTTATTTCCACTCAATAGGGTAGCTGCTTTGTTAAATATGTTCAGTTGCCACAGGCCAAGAGCTGTCTGCGCAACCAGGGCACAGCTGGTCTGTGTGCTGCACCCTTCACACCCGGACCTGGGGCAGAGCTGGCCTCACCAGCTTCTCTCTCCTCCTGCCCTGCTAATGCAGCTGGTGAGAACACTGCTAACAGCCAAAAGCCTCTTCTTGCAGCTTCAGCCTTGATGCCTTTCTCACTATACTGTGTTTCTTTTCAGATTAACCTGTTTCTGCTCTAGGCAGCAGGGGCTTTTTGTCATTTTAATGAGCTTTCTTTGTCATTAATCTTCCTTTCCATCCCATGTCTATTTTCCTACTTCAGAGATTCACAGACATCTTCTGTAACCTGGTTCTTTCTCACTGTGGACCCGGAGAGTGTCTTTCTTTTGTCTTAATAATAACAAATCATAGCACTTTGCTTAAGAATAATGCTGTAATTCTGCACAAGTCTCTTGCCTATAGTCTTACTGAGCTTTTTGCTGAGGTTAGGAGAAAGAGATTACAACAACTCTGTCTGCCTGCATAATTATTTTTCCAAAGTCCTCTACAGCTTCTTTCCATAGAGAAGACTCTTCTGATTATTTGTACCAATTCACTTTATATAAGCTGCTAATTGCACACAAGGCAGCTGCTCTGTTTCTGTAGCCTGGGAAAACCTTGACATACTTAAAAGGGTTCTTTTTCTTTTTGTTGTCTAAGGATTTGGGTTTGGTTTGGGATTTTTGGGGGTTTTGTTTATTTTTTTTTAATACATATCTAAAGTCAGAGGAGTTATCCCGTGCAGCCTGGCTTACAAATTTTGTCATTGCCTTTTCTTCAGTCCCTCTATTTAAGTAATCTGCCATATCTTGTTTTTCAGATGTAGCTTTTAGTCAGCTGAATCACTTCTTCCTTGGCTGATCTATCAGTCATTTTATAAGGTGTCCCTCAAGGAAGATAAAGCAATAGGCTGCCAGGGCACAGGGAGGTTTCTGGTAGGGCTCCCATTAGTCTTTATTGACTACAACATATTATTGCTTTGCATTTTTAATATTATCACTGTACACAACTGTTAAAGAGTAAACTATTATAAAATGCATTAGAGAAACCTACGATCTGTTTGCCACTTCTACATTTGATGCCTCAGTTTTTCTGAGAGTACAGACTCTTCCATGCAGATTGCATTCTGTGGAAATTGATCGTTATCATAAACCAATATTTGCTCGGTGGTAGCAAAAGCATATGAATGTGTCTAATGTGCCACACCACAAGCCTGCCGTGTACCTTGGGGAAAGCAAGAAAGGATCAGCTGCTGTACGCTAGAACACTGTCTCTCTTCACATTTTCAGTGCTCTTAATTTACCTCTGGGGAGAGGACACTATATGGCTCTGAAAGCCATGGAGCCTCCTCATCAGAGTATAGCTGAAACCACTTTCCTTTGTGCTGAACTCACTAGTCTAGATCAGAATTTATTTTAATTTTCATGGTTAGATAAAACTATTCCTGATAGAGGGTTAAGAATATTTTTTTTAAGCCCATGGTTCCTTCAGCAACCTGTAATCTCGCCAGTCTACCACTATCTTGTGATTGGATTAGAAGTTTCTCGTACAAAGATGCAGTTATGATGGAAGCTTTTGTGATCAGGGGTATTGAACTTTGCCACAAAAGTGTTGGTCAGTAATTTTGTTTTCTGGTCAGTGTCTAATAACAGGCTGGAGCAGAGCATCTGCCACCTCTCTGGCAGAGAAGGTGTGAAGTAAACCTACTTTGGAATGTAAATCGTGCGCCAGGAACATCTTTTACCACCACCACCCCCCCCCCGCCCTTTATTCTTTGTGGCTCTTCACAGCTGAATTAGTTACTCTTTGTACTTAATCCAAAACATTTTCTTTGACTTTGGTGCAGTAATTAGTTTCTAAGAATCCAGGTTGCCATCATCGGGTGTCTAATCTGCCTTTTTGTTTTTCTTTTTCCTAATTTCTCTAAAATCAGATTTGTGACTTTGGACTGGCTCGTGTTGCAGATCCAGATCACGATCACACAGGATTCTTGACAGAATATGTGGCCACACGTTGGTACAGGGCTCCTGAAATCATGCTGAATTCTAAGGTAAGAACCACAGTACAGGCCGGTGCTTCTGGTGCTGGTTATTCACCTGCAAGTACTGGTTTTGCTTTCCCCACTGTTTTTAGGATCAGATTACATGTGTAGTCTTGAGGAAGTGTGGTAATGGACAGCTCCTGGCTTGCAATAAGTTTTTGATTCCAGATACAATTATTGATTACTACAAATGAGACATTACATGTATGTGTTCTCACATGTCCAGTTCCTTGCCGGCTGGGAGACTTCTTTCCAACAAATGCTCTTCCACAGAACAGGATAGAAGCATTAGTAATGAGAATGCTTTACAGCTACCTTCATCAAGGCTTCTTGCTAATGTTTCCTTAATGTTATCTTGACATCTTAATTCAGGTTTAGAATGCATAGGAGGGTGAATCTGACTCTGAAGGCATGTGATCATTGTTGTGTGTCAATCTTAATTGCATTCCTATACTCATAATGAAATCATCTCTTTGATTTCTTTATGCTTGGATTTATTCTTATGTTCTTCTGTGGCTGCTTGAAGGTGTGTCCAGCCCCTGTATGGTGTGACTAATGGGTGTCCTTCAGAACCTTCAGCCATATTCTCGTTAACAAAATGTGACATCTGTGCTGTGTCTGAATTTAACATTCCTTGAGGATGATGATGTTTCTGTAGGGTTGCTGCTTTGCTGGCAGCTGGCTGGGGTTTGCTGTGGCTTTGTGTGTAATGCTTTTAGAAAATAGTCATCTGAGCAATTGAGGGGGTTTTACAGCTTCTTGTGTTTTAAACTCACATTGAGGTCATAAACATAGGGCAACCACTTATTTCCAGATACCCTCATGTATTTATCAGCAGCCTTTACAAGAAGATATTCTGTGTGTTTCTTAAGAAGTGATCAGCATAAAATTTCCTGGCCTATAGCCTGGATTCCTTTTAGAGTTCCAGTGCCTTGAAAACAAATAATCATGTGATCAGGTCCTGAGAAGCCTTCTGTGAATTCAGCAGAGTTTTTAGCTTCATTTGGAAGCTCCCTGCTAAAAGGAGGGGGGCTGTGGGGGAACAAGGCAAGGTAGTTCCTAGGATCAGGGCTTCTAGAGATGAATGGGCCCCATGTGGGCTTCTAAATAAAAGTCTTCTCTTATAGATGGCACAGGTTACCTGTACACATTCTCCTTATATCCCACTTACCGTGTTTAGCCTCCTTCCATCACGTCTACTTCTTGCTTACCTGTTGTGTTACAAACTGACTATCCAGTGGTCTGTAGTGCCCTTTCATCCCTTTGCTCAAGGCTTTCTATTTGCGTGGTGTTTGGGTCCTGTTGGAAAGAATAGGACCTGCATGTGTTTAGCACACTGTAAGCAGCTTTGGAATTCAGAAGAATAGCTTATTTCCAAGATTTGTTAGTTTAAATTTGCTATAAAGTCAGGGAATCTCAGAATTTGCAGTTGGCAATACGTGTGGCTGAATTAAAGAATCCTTTCGGAAAAGCATATCTTGCCTATTTCAGTTCTTGCTACCACTTCAAAGTACTGTTATGATGTACAGTTCTTAATTATTTCATTCTGTACAGAAAAAACAAAGAGGATTAACAAGCGTGACTCACATAAAAAAGCTGTATTTGCGTGCACTTCCACAGATTACTGAAGTAACATGTTGCTGCAATTATGCAGAATTCCTTTGACGACAACGTGTTTTCACTTTACTTGCAGGGTTACACCAAGTCTATTGACATCTGGTCGGTTGGCTGCATTCTGGCAGAGATGCTCTCCAACAGACCCATCTTTCCAGGAAAACACTACCTTGACCAACTCAACCACATCCTTGGTAAGAGTCATTTCCACATCCATCTGCCTCTCTACCAACAGGGCTGGGCTTGGTTGCTCCTCTCCTGCTCTCGTAGCTCAATGCAGGGAGCTGTAAGTGCATCACCTGGTCCCTGCAGTGATTTCTACCACGAATCATTGAACTGGGGTGGCAGATAAAGGCTACTCAGCAATTCATTTACTTTATCAGCAGAGATGTTTTTAAAATAGAAAATAAAATTAAAAAGCTCAAATTAGGTCCAGGTCAAGGTGGGGTTTATGTTTCTATAGATATGCCACTTAATGGATGTTTTAAACAGATTGCTGATCATTAGAAACTTATGCATTTGTTTATTTACAGGAAGAAATAACTTAAACCTTTTTTATGAAGGTTTCTAAAAACATTCCAAGTTATTCTGTATTGTTAAAGCATTTAGTCTGAGATCGTCTTCTCTGCAGTTTTACTATTGAGTCTTAGCAATTGTGATATAACTGTTTAATGTGCTTTTCATGGAATGCAGCACTGTTTGTATTTATTTTTAGGTATACTTGGATCCCCTTCCCAAGAAGATTTAAATTGTATAATAAACTTAAAGGCCAGAAACTACTTGCTTTCCCTACCACACAAAAATAAGGTACCATGGAACAGGCTGTTTCCAAACGCTGACCCCAAAGGTATTTTATGCTCTATTACATTGTATCAGAACATAATGACAGGGTAGGAATTTTAAAACCATCCTAAGAATTTATCTGTGTTGGAAACAGTACATGCAGGCCCCTTAAAATGGCAGTATAAAGCTAATAAAATCATAAACCAGCATGAAACCCTCATACTAGCTTATTTTTGTAAAGCAGTTATTAGTAACTCCAAGATTACATGTTGATCTTCAACTGACAAGAGAAATGTAAATCCTAACTCCTGTTACTGTCTTTGAAAGGACGATACATTACTCAGGTACTGGACATGGGCATTGGATTCTGACACAGGCACCAAACAAATGTTGGACTTTGTTTCTAAAATCAGATATGAGAGCACTGCTTGTTGCTGGAAGCGGTGCAGTTTGCACAGGCTGCATGTCAGCTCTGGATCAAATGGG
The DNA here is from genome assembly GCA_030323915.1 of Brotogeris chrysoptera. Classification (NCBI taxonomy): domain Eukaryota; kingdom Metazoa; phylum Chordata; class Aves; order Psittaciformes; family Psittacidae; genus Brotogeris; species Brotogeris chrysoptera. Next base: position 27,693 of record JARCZZ010046159.1, on the reverse strand, counting down.
GTAATATCAGTCTAAGTGTGAAAGGTTAAAATTTAATGGGATTAAAAGTTCCGTTATGATAAGTAGAGCAGAAGTTATAAAAGCAAGGCTGTAGTAAAGGGCAGATATGATTTTGATTGGCCAGATAGCTGTTAACTTGGCTTTTGAATTCAACTTCATACAGTGTAAGGGTGGCTGTATTCATAGGACAGTGCCCTTTCACCTGCTCTGACACAATTCAGAAGTCGCTTTTTTTTTTGACTGATACAATAATTTGCTCTCAGTGAGTATGATCAGGTACTGAACTACCACGTAAAGGCTGATTTCTGCAGATGGAGCTGTGTAGAGCTGATTATCCCTGAGAGAAACAGCAGTGATTTATTCTGCTTTTGTAATAGTGCTCATCAATGTGAGAATTTCTGCCATGGGCTTCTGACAGCTCAGACTGTAGCAGTGCTGATACACTGAGCTGCTGGGGAGCATGCCGTTTGCATGACTTCTGCAGCGCCTTCCCATCCACATCTTTGGAGTAGCTTTAAAGTAGTTTTTCAAAGGGCTGTTTGGTGGTCACTGCAGTGAAAAGCACTGTGCATGATGTGCTGTGGCACAGCTTGAGCGTGTGAGTTCTAGTCTTTGAGAACTGCATCACAATATTTCATGTTAGTGGCTGTGCAAGTTTGCAGCTTTTTCATGCTGCCATTGAACACAGTGGCAAAGTTCAGTTTCCTTTGCAGTGCTTGGTACGTCTCATCCTGGTGGAAAGCTACAGCTGCTTTTCTACAGTAAAATGCTTCTATTAAAGTTTTGTGTCACAAACTATGTAGTGAGGAGAAGGACTGGAATTTGGGATACTGCAGATATCTTTGGGCTTCTTGCTATAGTAATCATTCTGTTTTCTTTTCTTGGAAAAGGAGAATGTGTTACATCAGAGTTACTGCAATTGTTCAGCTATTGTGATTTGTAACATTTGTCCAGAATTTCATCAGACCTCACTGTCTTACTGGATCTTCAAATTGTTTGTGAATGTCTCCAACAGATTTTGCCTGAATCTCATGAATAGGGATGTATTTGCATCCTGGCTGGAGAGTGTCTCCTGGGCTGTTAGTTGCACTAGGATAGTTACTGTGATGGTCTAGAGCTCCTAATGATTTCTGGATGACATTTCCTTCAGTAAACAGCCAAGTTTTCTTTTCGGAATAAGAATATATTCATGATTACTTACTTGTTTCAGAAAAGTTCTGTCTTTATTTGTATTTTTGGCACAAAGATTTGAGTGAAGCCCAAAGACCAGATTGGGCCAAAGACAGCTGTAGCCAGGGAATGAGGTGGGCAGGTGGAGGCCTGAGCTGCAGGAAGCAATCTGTTGCTTCTGTTACTGCTCCTGCAGTTAGGGAACTCCAGATGTAAATTGAAATCAGCCCCAAACTTGGGGTAAAGTGTATTTTCTGTGGAATGTCAGTGTTTGTAACAATTTTGTACCTTGGGGTGTGTATTAAACTCTTGCTCGCTTTGTTTTTCCCTCTTAGCACTTGATTTGTTGGACAAAATGTTGACCTTTAATCCTCATAAGCGGATTGAAGTGGAACAAGCTTTAGCCCATCCATATTTGGAGCAGTATTATGATCCAAGTGATGAGGTAAAGACGCTGTTAAAATGTCAATGTTGATTTAATGGCTTAAGAGGTTATTTTCTTGTAGTTTAAGGGCAGTGTTTCTGCTGCTCTAGGGGAGTTGAAAAATTAATTGCATCCATTTACCAAAATTTTGTATTTCTTGTTCCAGTACAACATTTGGAGGTGCAACATAATAAATGGAGGCTAAGGTGTACTCTCCTGAAAATGGAACTCCTCAGCTCACTATGGTCTTGCTTGATAATGTCTGAGATGGAGGGGAGTGACTGAGTTCTCCATCAGATTATGCATTTAAAACCCCTGAATGCGAGCTCAGTGTGGTTTGGAATTGAAATCTGATGAGATTTCAGATTACTTTTAGTGCAGAAGTAGAGGAAGAAAAGGGTAGTTTTCCTTAAGGGACAGATACATTTGTTCTGAGAAATGCAAATGTTCCAGCTGATTTTTCTTCAGGTAGATACTAAATTATGAGCCTTTAAGAAATATTTTTAACTTGTAGTTGAAATTTGTGTAGCTACTTGCTATGGTTTGATTTAAAATGTGGTAAATTAATATATAAAGCATGCAAAGGACTAACAGCACGAGTTCTGCCTTGAAGACTGCACAGGATTAAGTACTTCTGTGAAGCGCATCTTCAGGGTTTTTTTCCCCACACAAGAGCACATGAAATTAAACACAACAGTAATATTAAAAAAAGCATTAACATTTCTTTATATTATTAAGCCTGTAGCTGAAGCACCCTTCAAGTTTGATATGGAGTTGGATGACTTGCCGAAGGAGAAGCTGAAAGAACTGATTTTTGAGGAAACTGCGAGATTCCAGCCAGGATATCGATCTTAAATTGTGCATAGGTAAAGCCCCACCAGCATGGGACCACCTGGGCAGGGGGAGAGGTTTGGAATTTTATTGCCACTAGTGAAGTGTTACACTTGCCTTTCCTACTGATACGGTAACTGCCTGTTAAAGGAGAACTTCATGGTTACTCATGTGATCTTTGTCCTAATCTGTTATTGAAGAAACAGTTTAGTTTCGCCTACCCCATGGAAGAGTCTATGGGGAATCCAGGCAATTAATTGTCAGAGCTGTAACCTAAAAACCAGGCAACCGTTTAAAGAATAGGAATTGCATTTAAATACTGCTTCTTGGAATAAAAGCTATGGTAGCACTTTGAAATGCAAATTTTATTCAAAAGCCATTTTAAGGGGAAATATTGGTCAGATACTGCAGACTGTTTTGTCATATGACTTCAGATGCTTTAAACAAAAATGGAAGTCTTTCTTAAATGTAATATACAGAGGAAAAATCCCTTAAATGATTCTAAAGGGAAAAAATCCCATGAAGCATCAGTATAATTTAACTTCAGGTTTAAATACCTTTGACATAGTGCAAGTAAATAAGAATAGGTATCTAAATATTCAAAAATTGGTTGATTAATCTTTCTAATATTTTGAAGATTTAAAATTCTGATTTAAAATTAATGATATGCACTGCCTGAGGGTTCTTTATTTTTGTTTTAAATCCATGAACTTAACTGGTTTTTATAGCTTGAGGCTTGCAAGTCTCAGTAGTTTCATACAAAATTGGTCAAATACTGACCTGAATAATCTTTGTAATACTTGTGAAATCTCTGTGATACCAAAAGTATAAAGTATTGAAGTTTTCTGACTGTAAAAGAAAAACAAACCAAAGAGGACAGCTGAACACATTGTGTTGCGCTCAGAAAACACAAGTGATACACAATACAGCTACTCACCATCCGCTGACTGATACCCAGCCCAACCTGAGCAGCCGTCAGTCCCTTCTGGGTGACTCCCCCCTAGCTTATATACTGGGCATGAGGTGCTGTGCTATGGAATACCCCTTTGGCTAGTTCAGGTCAGGAAACTTCAAAATACATTTGTTTTTACTTAACTAGGGTAAATTCTGTTGCCACTGGCTTGAATATTCAAATGTATAGAAGCCTACAAGCAAAGTAATCCAAGTCCTTAGAAATACTGTATTTTGCTTATTGAATCGTGTTAACTAACATTTGCAACTCTTTTAATAACTAAAAATTAGGTAAATCTGAAGTTCACACATCTGGTTCTTACTAGTTGGATGTTGCCAATAGAAACAGATCTGGACACATTACTGGGAGTTGTGCTTGTTTCCCATCAGTGTTTTCTAGAGCTCATTATGTACAAGAGGCAGGAGCAGTACATGTAGACAGAAATTTTTAGGAGTAGGACAAAGTCTGTTACTAATAGGCTGTAGTAACAAGGAAGGTAGAGCAAGTAGCTACCATTGTGGCGAACTGTAGTTTCTGATCTCTCCTGCTTGCCTCTTTGCCCAGACCATACTTATCTAGGTTGTATTAGGAATTAAGGGATAAAAAGATTAGGGATAAAGATACCGATGATCCAGTGCTAACGGAAATTTCTGGTTGGCTAAAAACGTTACCTTTACGTATTACTACAAAGAGTTGATTTGGCCAACATGATACTGAAATTTAAATATTGTACTTAGCTTGGTAGTGATGTACTGGTAGTTTGTCCCAGCCATTTGTGGTTAGAATTACGAGCTGCTCCTCATCACAACACTTTAAACATAACTAGTTGACATCCTAGTGACGGCCAGTCCACAGGAGTTGGCTTAAAACAGGCAGTAATGCTTTCTTCCTTTTCTCTTCCCACCCTGTGCTTTACCAGCTGGCTTGTCTCACTCAAACTTCCCCCTTGACTATAGTGAGGACATTGAGAAGCAGTGTGAAAGTATCAGGTACTTCATACAACCATGTAATGTACTTAATTCATCAGTTAAATAATGTACTTCATTCACTAGTTATGATTAATCTTCCTAGCCTTTTGGGGATTTAAAGTTTTAATTTGAAATGTAACATAGTGATGTCCACTCTCTGACTTCTTTTTTTTAACATGTATCGGTGCTGCTGATTCTGGCTTATATCAAACATAGCGTGCATAAAGCACTGAAATAGGGTGTTTATTTTAAAAGACAATGTTAAAACTTTCTGAAATATGTCTCTGCTCTTTTTTGTAGGACAAGGACTTAAAGGACTGGGCATGCTCAAACGTTGCTGTTCCTCTTCCCAGTTCTTTATTGTTGGTCATGTCTTGTGGCCTCTCTCAGCTTATCCACTAACTCCTTTGAGCCATTCAGGAGGGCAGTTCCTGGTAGTTTTGGCTTTTCATGCTTTCAATGAATCTTTTAAGCCTGAAGAATTGTAATTGACACTCCTATGCGTAATGCCCATGTTGACCTGTGGCAGTACTGTACTGTAAGTGCACCTACTGCTGGCCGTATTTTAACTGCTTGCTTTCTGGTTTGAAAGATGCAGTGGTTCCTTTCACTCCTGGATCAATATCCACGAAGATAATTCATTAACCTGTAAGACGTTTACACCATGAACTATGGTTTTATGACTTTACTGAAGTCGCTGGCATTTATTTTGTTTTGTTTTGTTTTTTAGAAAAGCTACTATTCAGGGCACTTTAAGTCAGTGACATCCCAGATTTTTTTTGCACTTCCTTTTTAAGTAGAAATGGTTACACCCAGCGGGGGTTATACCGTTGTGCTATGGATTGCAGCATAAGTCATGTTCATGTTAATCTTGCTTATGCACTTTGGGTGTCCTGTGCTGTACATACAGGTATTCTATACAGTGTAAGAGCCACATAGAAGCCCAACTTGATTGAATTTATCCAAGAAACATTTTTTTTTCCCATGTATTGATGAAATTTGTACCTTTTTCTCCCTGCCTTTTCTAAAAGAGATCATTTAAAGTTTAACCATGTTGGAGGCATAGTACTACTTGTGCAAAGAGAATGAGTGGCAGCTCGCCAACTTATAGTTACTCACCGTGTGGTGGAAGATTAACAAAGAACACAATGGCATGATGACCTAACGGTGAATGCTTTTCTCTGTGGAAGGCATCCATGTCTGGTGGCAAGCGAGAAACCAAAATATGATGTTAATAAACTCAGTCTACATCCTGCATACCAATGAATCGCTTCAAGTGAGGATTGATAGTTTTTACATTTGAGTCTAATCACTGACATTCAGAATTCTTGCCGAGAGGAACACTGCATCTTTAAATGAGAAAGTTTGAGTTTACTTTTGCTCCTACAGCATGTCAGCATCTCAAGTTCATTTCTTGCAACCTACACTATGGTGATTTGTAATCAAGCCTCCATGAGCTCGTGACATGAAGTACTGTTCTGTTGTCAAGTACTATCAAACTTTTCTGATAATGCTGAGTTAGGACAACCAAACAAAGCTAGCACTAAATCATGTTTAAAATTGTATACCTTTTAATGATCTTTTCAAGTATTTGTTACTGAAATTGTATAATGTGGAGTTTACTAGGTGTTATGTTCCAGTGCAGTGCCTCCTTTTCTTTCCCCACTGCTCTCTGTGGTGAGAAATTTGCCTTGTTTAAAATAATTACTGTGCCCTCGCATGACTGTTAAAGCTTTCTGTGCAAAGATGATTGTCTAAGTGCCACATGCCTATGATTGAGAAAAAAAATAATCTATTGTTACCTCTGAGTTGTGTTCAACTGAAATGCTATTCAACAAATAACTTAGGAAAAATAGTTCTATTTTTAGCTTTTCATATCTCTGCTGTCTTTTTCTCATTTTATTTTGGCAGCAGTGAAGAATGGATTGTATAAAGACTGCTTGCTAATATGAACAAAATGCACTTGTAATTCCTGGAAATAAATTTAAATCTTATATCTTCACATTAACATTAAGAATTAGTTTTTGGTTTCCTCTTGGGTAGTGTGTTTGAATGGAAATCAGGTTCAATTGCTACTGTAGTACATAAGGATGCTGGCTGGTTAGTGACTCCAGGCTTCCTCATACCGTTTAGTCTGCTCTTCACAGAAATCTAGAAAGCCATTAACGAAGACTTCAGAAGATAAGGGTGCTTACAGGATTCCATTTCAGACTTTTCTTTTTCCTCTAGTTTCAGTGTTAGTCTGCCAGAACTAATTTTTAATGCGCATGGGTTCATCATTAAAGGGCATTTTCAATTCGGAAGTTCCTGTGGTACATAAAATCTCTGTGGCGGGGAACATACTAGGAGCATTGTCGGGACACTGCACAGGTGATGGTTGAACTGTGGTGTGAAACCTATGCTAAAACCATTTCTATTGAAATATGCACTTGACTGTTGATACTAAGTGTAGGAATGTCCCTTGACACTTCTACACATCTTTACCAAATGCTTTTCTCACTCAGTTTTGAGAAGTCTAAATACTTCTAGAATCTCTGCTACTTGTGCGATCATCATTACTACAGGATTCATTTTTGGCATGGTTGGAAAGATGACTGTTACCGAGATTAGTTTGTAACACCTCAGTTGTAATTTATTAAGGAAGAACTTTGGCAGCTTATTTCACCCTTCCCTTTCCCAATTCTTTTTTTTAATACTTTCTTTCAGTTTGGATTTTTGGGGAGGTGTAGACTTGCCCTTGTGTTCTGTCTCTCCGCATGAGAAGCCAAGGGTTTGCTTTACTGAACATCTGGTGCTTTTGGGCTTTCTTCCTTCGCTATTCTCTCTGAATCCAGTTGGCCTCCATCAGTAACCACATTCATCAGTCTTTCGCAAAATTCAGTGAACATCATTGGGTTGAATTTGACGTGTCAACAGGAGAAGCATGATTTCTATTATTTTTTGTCAGATTTTGAAAATAGTTTAAAAGAAGGTGCCTATACCAACACTGTGTTAGGTCAGTGATTTCAGCATTTTGCATAGGTATTTTTTTGCTTATGTAGTTTTTATATTTTAGAGCAGAGAACAGCAACTCTTACTCAAAGTAACATGCATATTTCGTGGTAAAGATGCTTTGGGAATAAGGAATGTAAGCAGTTCACTGTCAAAAACATTCCAACCTTACAGCTGAAGAAAAATATGCAAACAAAATTCTCACGGCTGCTTTGACAAATAACTGTCCTTCTCTGCTGTCCTGCCTGTCGCCAGGCTCTTCCTCATCCCTATTACACGTCTCGCCAGTCTGCAGTGTGCAACACACTACATGGGCTGGGCGCTGTGTGAGCTGTCAGGAGCAGCAGTGGTGACAGAGCTCGGCAGTGGCCAAATGAAACCCAAGGTTTTCCTTACAGAAGAGCATGGTTTTCCTTACAGAATGAGAAAAAGAAAAGCCTGTCGTTGCTGCCCACTGTAATATGCTACAGTATATTTATACCATGTCGAAGATGTTTGCTGAGCAACTGTACTATAGATTTAAACTTTATTAATATATATTTGCTTATGTTAGTGTAGTTTATATAGTCCTTGGTTATTGATAAATTTATTGTGTTGTTACAGCACCATGATATGGTATAAATACAGGTCTATACATGCACACCATGTACTCATGAGTTTGGTTATTTGCATAGTACTTTTATATTTGTACAGCGATGTCTTCAAGCAATCCCAGATTTTAGGGGAAATATTTTTGTAAATGCAGTGGTTTCAACAAAAGAGTCCAAACAATCCTTTTACTAAGTTTTAAATACATTTGTGGTTCCAAATGGTTTAGTTAACAATTGAAATCAAGACACTAAATTAGTGAAAAGTGCACATTAGTAAAGTGAAGCTTACAGTGGTTTTTGTAGCACGTGCTGTGATCAACGTAGGTGAAATGTTGGAGGAAATGTTGGACAACCTTTGTAAATCTAGAACAAATTTCTAAAGGTTGCAGCTGGTTTACTTACTATTGTTGCCTTTTCTTGTGTTGTATCAGTGTAGAGCACTCTTAAAATACTCAAAACTGCTTTGTCTTTGCTTTGTACTGTTGGTGCCTTCTTAGTCATGTACCCCACAAGTCCTGCATAGCTGATTTAGTTAATGGTAAGTTTAAAATAAAAAGCAGAGGAAGATTTTATAAAAAGAAATCATTTTCTGTATGTTCTTATTCATTGTAACAATTAAACGTTTATATTGTGACAGATTTGTGATTTGGTTAATCTGTATAGATCAATTGTAAGTAGCAAAGGTTTATATTTCGTCTTATTCTTTTGATGTTGTAAACGTATATGACTTTCTTTTTTAAATCAGGTAACTTAATGTTGTTTTGTTTTTGGCATCTGAATCTTGTAAAAACAAATGCAAAGAAAATCATTAAATTGTGTCCCTGTATTACCAAATCAGCTTAGTGCTGTGCATATATAGAATGACTGGAATTTTGCTTTAAAACTAGCTGCTGTTTTATAAACCACGAATACACTGATGTGTATTTCATTGGCTTATTGAAAACATGACTGTCACTTGAGTGCTGCAGTAGTGAGTAGCCTACGTTTAATATTTGTAAGTACTCAAGTGTGTTTGTTCCACTGTGTGGCTGTACCAGCTTGAAATTAAATTAGGGCAAGCCATCCGAAAAACCATGGATGAAGTTAGTTTATAGACAGGCAGAAATGCTTCATCTTCAGTGCAAGACAGTTATGAAATAAGGTTTTGAACTGTTGAGCACAGAGTAATCCATGTGGATTCCAGTGTGTCAGATGTCACAGGTTTTTTTGACATTCTTTACATGGGTATTTGTGTAGTTATCACACTGCTCCCATGAAGTCTTGAACATAATTACTTGAGCAATCCTGTGAGACCAAATGCTTTCATTGTACTACAGGAAGGTTCCTCCCAGGCCAAGGATTTGAAGCCTGTGATTTCTGGGAGCAGTGCAGATCAGCTTGCATCACTCTAATGGGCTTTTAATGAATTTTTAATTTATTTTTTTAGCATAAAATCAGACTGTGCCAAAGAACTGAACTCTTAAAAGGTATAGTTGGATAATGGCAGCTAGAAACTGCTCTAGTTAATACGAAAGCACTGAAAATGTGACCTGGAACAAATGATTGCTTAGCTGTAACTGGCAGGTCTGCAACAAGTCCGAGAATGGGCTTGTCAGGATTCATCTCTCCAGCCCCTCTTTGGCTTTTACCTCAAGGAATGCAGTTTTTCCCCAGCAGATTACAGAATTCTGTTTCACCATAGGTAGGTTTATGTGTGTTCTTATGGTTTTGACTGTAGCTGCCTCTTGCTTTCTTTGTTCCCCTGGAAGAACGCTGTATTGACAGCAGTGTGTACTTCAGTGAGTTACTTCAATGTATGACTGTAGTGCAGCTTGTCTCAGTGGAGGTTTTGACAAGTTGCTGATTGACATAACACTTTTGCAATCCCTACTTAAGCAAGGTTAGTTTGAAATATGCCTATTTCCTGTATTTCCTCTCTATCTGCAGGCTTCCAGCAGCGCAGGCGCGCTCAAGCTGTTGGAGTCAAAAACCACAGAGCTGGCCTGTGTCAGCAAGAGCCCCCGCCATGCTCTGGGAGCCAAGCTGCCTGTGTGAGGCCATGATGCACCCAAATTACTTGTGGCGGCTTGTGAGGAACCCCTTCTGAGCCTAAGCCCTGTTTGTTGAGAAGGTGCTAATGTAGGTTTGATGGCACCAAGCTTTGCAGGACTTCCTCTGCAGGTTAAAGATGCCAGCCTCTGTTGTGCACATTTCATTTTCTGTTATTTTCTGCTAAATTGCATATCCATAGCATGTCGCAATGGATTAAAAAAATACCCATTTAAAACCCAGTTGAGGCATGTAGAAGACTTACAGACATCATTGCATTGGTACATGCTGTGTTGATGGTATCTGATGTGTCCTTTCGCTACGTGAACCTCTTCAGCTACCTTCAGAAGAGTTCCAGAACTCCACTTCCGAAGGCAGCTTTGGTGACTGCAAAACAAGATCCTGGTGCTTTGCCAGGCGGCCATTGTTCACATCTTCGTCAGAAATGTGGCCCCACTCATGGGATGCTCATGTGAAGGCTGACCGTGGAAGGTAGAGGTGAGGAGCGTTCGATGACCCTGCTCTCCTTAGAAATTACTCTGTTGGCTTTCCTTCAGGTGCTTTCCAGACCTTTGTCTGGTTTTTCAGTGTGTCTTGCTACTGGCAATTTACTTTTTGTCTTATTCAAGCTGGATCTAACAAAGTTATGGTTGTTCTAAAAGTCTTTCTTCTATAGGATGCATGAGCTTTCTAATGATAAACAACAGGTTATTTATCCCGTTAGTTAAACTGATGTCAGTCCAGTGAAGAGGTAAGCAGGAAAACTGGAAGTTCTCCAGAGATTCCTGTTGTTGGAAGCACAGGGTGCAATCTGGTAACTGGATTTCTGGGAAGACAGTATAAAATTAAACAGAAGAGCAATGCATTTGGCCAAGATGTGGCATGAGGCCCGGATCCATTGAGTTTCCTGGTTGCTGTTGGGAATTTCCACCTGAAGTCCAACATTGCCTGGTTCAAACTTTTCTCTTTTTGACCCTAAATCTTAAAATACCTTGTGAATCCTGAAAGCTTCCTCTTACTTCCCCGAAGCTGCCTCTCATCATCTTCCTCTCAGCATATACACACATATACACACAGAGCCCATTTTTCTTAAGTTCCTTCCCTTTCCATCTGATCCGTGTGCTAGAGAAATCCATGATCCTTCTAGTTTTTCATTTTACTTGGTACGGAGGTAGCTTATGTTTGTATATGGAGACTGGAAAAGGAGCCCTAAAATATTCTATTTCTGATTTCCCAAAAGAGAAAGAGATGCCTTGACAGCATGGTGCGTTTGCAGCATTTTCTCATCTAAAAATAGAGTTTAAAAATACTTCCATTTATCTTGTGAGTCTGTGAGTCTGCATTAGCTGTCACCTGAAGTACTGCTGCTCCACATCTCCTTCCACTGCTGCTCCGACTGGGCTGACCTTTGCTCTCACTGAGTTACTGTCTTCCAGCAGCACTTCCTTTCCTTAAGTCTTTACGCTTTCCATGTTGGTATTTTTCTCCTAAGTCCTTTGGCTGCCGTGACTGACTCCATGACTTCACTCTCTTTGTCCTCGCTGTTCTTTATCTCACATGGCTGTAGATTACAGCCAGCCTCACAGCTCAACTTGTTTGCTCTTTTGTGCTGTTCTTCTGTAGAGCTGAGCCAAGGACACAGCTTGTGCTTCATAGAGCTGGGCCCTGGTTACAGCCGCTGGCTCTGGGGAGGACACCTGCATTGTGCAGCACAGTGCGGCCCCTCTCCTGCTGTCAAGCAGTCATTGCTGTGCCCAGGATGGCACCAGCTAAGGCAGAGATCTGAATTACACCTTATGGTGTTAATGCTGCCCTTGAATACAAAACCCAGAAATAACGATGGAAAATGTCACCATCTCTTGCCAAGCTTCATCACATTGAAAAACTATTTCAAAATTCAGGCTTTTCTAGGAAAAAAAACCCAAACCCCAAAACTGTAAGAGAACACCGTAGAAATTCCTTTCATTTGCTATTACTACGAGACTGGAGATGCGCCTTTTTGGGGTTTTTGGTGGTTTGCTTTGGTTATTTGGGGGATTTTTGTTAGATCCAAAACTAAATGACTTGTTCTGAAGATGTTTTTCTGCCTTAAAACTGCAAATGCAAAAGTGCTGAATATTCAGTATTTTGGCTTGAGACTCGCTGAAGCTGGAAGGTTTTTTAGTCAAGTCTCTCCTAGTTCACCCTTCATTGCCATAGCTAGTACTTTAAAGGAAATTTTGACTAAAATATCTATGTTCCTGGAAGTGTTAAAAGTCACAAATACTCTAACGTGTACTTGAGACATCATAGACTCAAGAGCTCAAACTTCAGACTTTTTAATGTGTTCTGTGGTTTGAAAAGTGTTTTGTTCATTTTCATGCATGTATATACTGTTGTAGGCTTTTTAATCAGCTATGCCACAGATGTGGAGGAAACACAAGCTTCTGCAGGCCAGCTACATGCTCAGTAATATTTAAGTGGCTGTTGTTGATGCTGCTATAGCTACGTGTTCTGATCGTGTGTTTGCTGTCACATGCAGCGTAAGTGCAGCACTGCAGACAAAAGCAGAGGGATTAAGGAAAGAAACTTGTGGTCATTTCTTAAGCATTCTTTTGTAGCTAAACTTAATTTACAGACTTAGTTTTGAGCATATGTTTGGTATTTTGGGAGAGCTGTATTAAGCTGTTTTCACAGCTGACTTGGTGACATTTCTCTTAAGTGTAACACGCCGTTGTTCCAGCATGGCAAAGGTCTGCATAATTCGTGTGTGCTCAACTTAAATCACTGGTTTTCTTCTTGTGACAATAAATGGCATTGTACCAAAAGCAATATATCCTGTGTGTAGTTAGTAGTGGAAATAATTATTACTGTGCAGCTTTTATTTTCATTGTCTTACAAGCCCCTAGCATGGATCATGTGCATTGACAGTTGCTCCAGGCTATTAAAGATGTCTGGGTGGGAAAAGAAAAGGCCCCGAATAAAACTTGTTTGCTTTCTGGAAGCTGCTGCTGTACTTTGAAGCAGAAAAGTGTTGCATCTGGTGCTGCGTTAAGCTTGTTTCCTTCTGAGTCTTATCATCAGAATACATCTAGATCTAGAGTGTTTCTCCGGAATTGCTCCTCCACGCTTTTCCTCTTGTGAAAGGCCCGGGCTCAACACCAGCATCGTTAGAGCCAAGGATTATCAGAGAGCGGAAGGGCTCCTTTTTCTCTGCTTGATTTTGGGATTCTGCTAAGCTATGCTCAGCCTTATTAGATCACGGCACTGTAAAAAGACTTATGGAATGCTGCAACTGGTTTTACTCACCAACTACTTAACTCGAGAGCAGATAAGACCGCGCAGGCAATATGCAATGCATGGGAACTCTCTAGTCTTAAGTTCTGTCCCTCCTGCCCCACCAGTAGCAATTCTGTGCTACTGGCTCTGCAAGTAAACCAGCCCTGGAGAACTTTCCCTTCAAAGAGGGAAGCTTTGTTTTTCATTTCTGGGTGCTCATAAGGGCAAGATCCTAGGACAGCTGTCTCCCCATCACTTGCATTTGACTGCTAGTGTGTAGATTCATCGTACTAATATGTCACTGTACAAAAACTTTGATGCTGTAGAAATAACAGGGCTGAAGAACTTGCTCTTCTCAATGTGTATATTCCTCCTCGCTTTCGAAGTCTGTAGAAAAATACCTACTTTCAGTTATAACTGACTAGCTTTTCTGCATTCTCTGTGCACATTTTTCTCTGCTGCCTCCTACTCTTCTTAGATGTGACTTATTTTACTGCTAATTGTGTTATAAGAACTGTAGTGTACTACAGGTGTCATGTGGTAACTTGTAAATAAAATTACTGTAAACACATGGTCAAGTTATTTGTGGTGCTGCTCTGTAAATGTGTGACATTATCTCAGCTGCAAACCTCAACTGCGCTTTCCTGAAGGACCTGCACGCTGTGCTTGGTGATCATAAAGCTGGTGTCGGTGCTTCCACAAGAACCTTGTAGCGAGTGGCTTCCACAGCAATCTGGTAACAAGCTCCAGGCAAAGAGAACATTGACAGCAATCATTTCTAGGCAGTAACTTTGCAGCATAATATCCTGGATGACAGCAAATCAACACTTGCATTAACTGTCAGTGGAGCAATAATAGGTTTTAATGTAAATATCTCTTAATTTCTGTAGCAGGCAGAGAGCACAAGATTATTTACTGTTGGGAGCTGCTTAGGAAACTGTTGCTGTGGTAGCACTTTGTCCTTGGAGCCTATCAGCTCCAGCAAAGCACTGTCTGTTTCCTATCCAATTGAGAGCGTGGCGGAAAAAGTGGAAGAGGTCTGACCTGTGCAGAGAACACAAAGTGCTGTGTTTTGGTTAAAAACCCCAGACCGGCTGCTGTGCTGCGCTCCCTGCGTGGCTGGCATGCTGTCAGGAATGGAGCAACAAAGGCTGCACGGCTCCAGGGCTGTGCAGGCCAGAGAAAAGGTACGGCAGGCGCTGCTGGGAGCTGGTGGGGACATGTCCATGGACAATGCTCCCTTCCTCATCTAGAAACAGCAGAGATCTAATTAGCACTCAGATGTTAAGCTGTTCTGGACAATTTGCCTTCATGTGTGTATTGTGAAGAGCCTGCCACTGGTCTGTGTAGCAGAAGATGAAATGTAATGTTTCAGGCTTTTCATGCCTTTTCTTTGTGGGATGAGTGTTTTAGTCCTACAGAATACTTTAAGGAAGTAATCAAATGGCTGTATTTTCTGCAGTGCTGGAGAGACTAGCAACTTGTCATTGCCAGCTACTTGTGCCTCCCCTCAACCGTCTTTTGTGTACACAGGTAAAACCCCTTCTGCTTCATGCCATGGAAGAGCCTGCCCAAGCTGGGGCAGGTGGAATGGGAGAAGGATATTTGAAATAGAGGGTCCTTAATGCTGTTCCTCTTGTTGGGATACCTCTATGGAATCCTCCTCTGCAGTTCTCTCTTCTGCCCCTCAGGCTTCATGCCCTGGTTTTTCCTGTTGGTGCAGACTTGCTCTTCAATGCCATGTTTGTGACTGATCAGATTTTTCTCCCTCTCCACTCTTCCCCTTCATCTGGAAGCAGAGCTCACTCCAGCTTTAATTCTGCAATTAGTTTGCTGTTCGGGTTTTGTTTTGGTGAGCGCTGTTGGTGGTCATTACAGGCAAATGATGCTTCCTCATGAGACAGTCATAAGACCCTTGGCAAGCACCTTTGCCTGTGCTTGCTTTGTTTCGTACAATGGAGTTGACAGCAGGATGAACTGGAGCAGGTTTCTGCTTTCCTTGTGTGCCTTGGTGACAGTCATCGAGGGCTAATCTGGAAGAAACTGGTTTTAGAAAATGGCTGATGTTTTGCGACATTTTGGGTATCCAGTTTTGAAAGTAATTGTCCTGATGATCTGCAGTGAGTGCCGTTATTTGAAGGGATGGGCTATGGAGCTCCAGTGACAGGCACACAGCACTTGCATATCGTTTGGAGCTCCTGAAACTGCCCAGGAGGTGAAAAACAAGCAAGAAGTTGTAACTCTTCTAAAAGCAAGTGGTGAGCCAAAACCCACTTTGTAGTGCTGCCTAAAAGCTTTAACTGTGTTCCGAGTTAAAGTACTGCCAAACAAATAAGCAAAGAACAAATAATTTGCCCTTTGCTTTCATGATGCAGACAACCACCACTACCTCACTTACTGCCATATAGGCAGCCTGTTAAAAGCGGCTGTATTAACACGTATTTTTTGACTGCAACTTCCCTGCACACTTTAAGTAGTTATGAAAATTGCTTTCCATTCAAATCAATCCTTTTAAAGTTGGGGGGATAGAAATGACCTTTCAGTGTTGCTCCTGACTTGCAGGGGCTGGGTATTTCTGCTTCTCAGCTTTGAATTGCTCCTGTAATTCTTCCCCTTAGTCTTCCCTTTAAACCTCCTTCCCTGCAACTGTTACACACTATTTGGGAGCCTGATTCTTTTCAAGGCTTTTAAGTTAATTAAGAGGCAAACACCGCATGGAAACGTTTATCTGGAACCAGTTCCATTTAACATGGATCAAACAGATTCTCAAAGCAGGAGCTTGTAGCCATTTACCGAGGATATTTACAGCAAGCGAACACTTGGTACAAAGAATGAGCATACTCCAAATACTGCCCTTTCAGAACAAAACGTCATGTCCATGCTGGCTCTGACAAACCCCCAGAAACAGGTACTCGAAGCTAAAACTGTTTCCGAAGCAACGCGCTTGGATGAATGAAATCCATGCATGCAGCAGAGATTGTGCGGTGGTGATCAGAGCCCAGCAGGGTTTGTGGGTGGAGAGGTGGGCAGCAACAGCGAAGCCTGTGGCATTTCTTGTATAAACATCTCTATCCACAAATTGCCACACACCTCCTCAAACAACAAGAGCAATTAATTAACCGGGAGAGTCCATTGCAGCTCTTAGAGTCCTTATTGAGGATATTCAGGTATTGCCTTGGCAATTCACTTGCACTGAGCTTGGATTTGGGACGTTTGTGTCAAATCAGTGAAATCCTGTATGTGTATGTTTTGTCTTTACTTGAATGTGTGAATGCTCTGAACACCCAGTGACAAGCACTGGATTTTACACGTCAAGACAATCTATATTCTAGAAATCAAAAGCCATTTTATGTGATTTTAGCTAACAATCTTATCCACGGGTCAGATTTTTCAGCACCAAGGCTACAGTCCCCAGAGAGGAAAAGAGCAGAGAGAAAACTGACCCTAGAAAAGATGCAATAATCCTTTTTATTCAGCCTCCCACTGGAAACCTTGCCTCCGTGAAAAGCCAAATAAAAGCTGGTAAAGGAAATAGAAAAGCATAACAGTAGCTTAAAGCTGTGTGCTTCAAAGCTCTCTTCCCTGCCCCAGCGGTTCCAGAACTGTTGGAATCCTTATGGTCTGTAGTCGTGCCATCTGCTGGTGGAAAGCTGCCACGAATGTCGCTCGTACAAAACCCCGCTGAAGGGCTGTTGAACGCGGTCATTAGAAAGCAAAATTGATACCAATAATACCTAGAGTGTTCTGAAAAAACTCATTTAAACCCTCTAGACTGATGGCTCTGTCCCTCTCTGAATGATGGCTCTGTTGTTTATCGGAGGCTTTACCTCGTGACTGCAGAGCCGAAGCACATCTCAAACTGTTAGAGGATAATTTGGTTTTACATGGTAGGTTTGGGGGTTCTTTTGGGTTTTTTGGGATGTTTGGTTTTGGTTGTGTGTGTGTGTGTGTTTAAAACAGGCTGAGCCTCACAGTCACTGTAGTGTAACTGGGCAAGGCAGCAGAAATGAGGTTTAAAATAATAATTTCTTGTGTGGGGACTGATTTGATCGTTCTTCCCTTTTTCCCCCCAGCTTCTGGTGTGGGTCCAAGCAATTCCAACCATCCATGAATAAAGCACACCACCACCACCTCTATGTTAGGGAATGAGGCACAGAAGAAAGGTGAAGCATTAGGTACTTTCTTAATTTAAGTATTAATGATGCTTATTATGGTAGTTATGGTTGTCAAACTTTGTACAATATGTTCTTCAGATCTCCATACCCGTGCACCCTTCTCTGCACACACTGACAGAAGTATCAAAAGAGCAATTCAAGATAAAGGACTGAGAGAAAACAGTGCTGTAGCTTGATAACATGAAACGTTAACTTTACTAAACTGTTGTGTTTTACAAGTCCTGCTTAGAGGTGACTGTTTCGCTCTTGTAATAATGTCCAAGGGATTGCACAATCTTGTTCACAGCAGCAGCAAAGTGACTTGCAGGAAGTTTCTGGACACTAACGTTCAGGGACCTTGCTGGTTCAATAGCTTCTCTGAGGGCTTTGCCATGGTTTTCCATGCATTGCTCGGTGCTTTCCACCTGCTCACGTGGGTGCTCTGCCTGCTCTATAAATCCTTGAACTGGCAAAGAGCAGATACCATTTTTCTGGTTAAATGTGAGTTACGTTGACTTGTGCTTGCGTGCTCCTGTCAGAGCAGCAGCATGGGTCCTGTGCCTCACCATGCCGAGGTCTCGAGTGACTTTTGGAGCCTAAAGGTTTGAGATGTGTCAGAAGCAAGGCACTGGAAAGCGGGTACTTTTTAAGCTCTTGGAAAGAAGGATGGCTAAACAAGGTCTTTACAAGGATTCCAGGGGGTACAAAAGCAAAACCCAGTAAAAGCAAAGGGCAGGCACAGCTTTGACAGTTATTTTGCAGAGTATGCCAGCATTGATGTAATGTGTTTCGAATACACTGATGCAGAAAAAGATGCTGAAAGCTGAGCCCCATGGGCAGTGTGGATAAGGGACAAAACTCAGATACTGATTGAGACAGCATTGCAGTATTTACATTCAGCCCTGTATTGCCGGTCAGCCTTCGATCCTGGCATGCTGCAGAATGTGAAGCAGCAGCATTACCTCTGTCTTTATTTTAAGTAATTGTTATTATACACCATGACATATGCCTGGTAACTTTCATGCTCAGTGTTGGACGCTGCTGTCTCCAGCAGATATAAGATAGTCTTTTATAGCTTCCTCCCACCCTTGTTCCAGCCATCTAAGACACTAACCATGCTGTGGTTTACAACAGCCTGGCCACCCCATTCCTCTCCTGTCCCCTTCCCTGTGCTGCCTCTCTGTAGCACAAGGTACACTGGTGACTGTGCCAGGCTCAGAAAACACTGACAAACATGTAAGTACGGGAGCACAACAGAGTAAGTGTCCAGCAGCTGTACAGCACAGTACAGCACAGTGTGTATGTGCTGTGTGCTTGGTGCCTTCTGATCAAGTGACACACTTATTTAATGCAAATGTATTTTCTTAGTACAAAATCTAGCAAGGAATTCTTCATATAAAACTGCAGTGCAGCTATGAGCAAATGTGATTTATTGTACACATACGATGTACAGCAGAAAGACTCAGACTTTGATACTATTAACTCACTATGTGCCAGCCTTGCAAACCTGCTCTTATTTTCAGATTCTGAGCACGTCTGCAGCATCTATAAAATGGAATTCTAGCTATGGAATGTGTTCTAGCTTGGCACTTACATTACAAGGTAAGGTTGCTTTGTCACTCATCTTTGGATATCATGGACGCTCTATATGACATAGCAAGAGAAACTGTTCTTGCCAGGCACATTTTGCTGGGACCTGCGACTCCTTGGAAACAGGCGCTTTCTTTGTTCCCATGGCACATGGATCAGGGAATATGTCTTTCATATTAAGACTGCCAAAATACGTGTGCAGCTAGCCTCATCCTGTCACACGCCCAGTCACCAACCCTGCACCAGTATCTGGAAACATCATTTGTATTTTCTTGCTCTCTGCAATCTTGCACCTCTGACAGTGTTTTTAGAGAGATGAATGTTAATTTCTAATGTGCATGCTAGAAGCTCTATCTGGTAATATACAAGCTGATATGTAAGAGAACAGAAAATCCAGCATACCCTGTCAGCTCACTGCCTTCATGCTGCCAGCACTGAAGGTGCTGCAAGCAAACTACTTACATTTCTTTGCAGTCTGAAGAAAATATACAGTTATGTTATACTCCAAAATATGAACTCACATAACTGGGATAGGAACAAGGGACTTGCTGAGCTACATGGGCAGTGAGTCTGGGCATTGGCAGCCTTCCATAGTTTCTGCTGTGTGTTTTGTCCTTTCCTATGTTGGCTTCATGGTTTGGGTGGTCAAGCAGCCATAAAATATTTGTTTTAGAAAAGAAAAAAGTGCAGCCAGAATAAACAGCCCTGTGCTGATGGGCTTTGGGGCAGAAATGCTAGGTAATCCTTGAAAGTAAGTGGCAAGTTTCTTCACTGTCCACACCAAGTTAACAGTGAGCAGCATCATTAGTGCAGGCTGGAGTTAAAAAGTGCTGATAGATGCTTGTTCTCACTGCCTGGCTGAGGCTTCTCTAACAGTAACGAGGATGTGATCAAATACTAGGATTGAGAGAGTTACATACGGAAACTGCCATGCTTGCTTGAGCTGATCTTGTCTTTAACCTGCCTCCCTACTTCTCTATTACCAGAACCATTTGACTCATTTGTTGTAGAAGCTATACAGGAAGTTCACACTCTTTTTAAATCAGTATTTACGTAAGGATGATGGTAGGAAGATTAAACCCTGTACAAAAAAAACAAATCAGTGCAGTTCCAGCCACAAGATGGAGCCAATACAGTACCAGGCACCTCTTCCCAGCTGAAGAAAATGTTCACGCTATTTTGTCTCTAAATCCTTCAGCAGCTTTAAGAGGATTGTTCACATCTCAGTTACTGAGATAGCATTGGAGAAAACAAAACCCAGAAATATCTAGTAGTTAGGATGCAGAATTCATAGACATGTCATTCCAACCCACAAATGAAACACTTACAGCTAATCTGATCAAGACAAATAAGTCAGTGATGCTTCTTTCTTGACTCAAAACTAGACTTTAGATTCAGTTGCATTCTCTGGGACTTTACAGAATCAAATGACTTGAGGAGAAGAAAGAAGGAAAGATTAAGAGGAATTAAAAATTACGGGTGGCACGTAAGGTCCTCAGGTTAATCTCACAGAATCAGGTGTACTAATGTGAGTAATAAAACAGCAGGGGCATCTCCAGCAGCTACCATAGTGAATTAAATACAGTAAGGATCCCAGTGATGACAGGAAGACGGGGTCGCTTTGTACATTCCCCTTCCAGCAATATTTTTAGAGACTTCTTAGAGTTATTTCAACAAAGTTATTTAAACAAAATTAATCACTTAGGCCTGCCTGCACTGTCAAGTTATAGTGCACAATCCCGTGTTCTGACAGGTACAGAACATAGGATCATAGAATCATAGAATCGTTAGGGTTGGAAAGGACCTTTAGATTATCCAGTTCCAACCCCCCTGCCATGGGCAGGGACACCTCCCACTAAACCATGCCACCCAAGGCTCTGTCCAGCCTGGCCTTGAACACTGCCAGTGATGGAGCATCTATGTTTTCTACTTATCAGTGTTCTTCCCATTCTAAGTCACATATTCTTGTCCTTCTCCAAAAGAAAATTTCATCACCAACATTACTTTTTACTTTATACAGTCATCTCGATGCTGCAAAGAAGAGTAAGCTCTTTAATAATACCCATCTTCATGTAATTCTAGAGAACAGCGTGATGCCTTGAAGTTTTACCCTGCCCTGTTGCACTCTGCCCTGTAAACAATGGGCTGGCTACCACAGGAAGTCAATCCTCCTCATCAAAATAGGTACTGATTTTTTTTTACTAAGGAAACCTATGTTCTGATTCACCTCTGAGAAAGTCCAGGTGACCAAGCTACTCATTCTGGACAAGAGATGCCTCCTGAACATAGCCAAGCTTTTAACTTGGTATGCCTGGAGCAATTCAGCTGAAAACACTAACAAGGTGGAAATGTTTCTACAGTCAATTAGCTAACATTTTTTTGTTACTTTCCCATTATAGTAAGATTCTCAGTAGTAGAAGTCTTCATTAAACTGTCAGTGCACTTAGGAACAGGCCAGTCACATCCCTGCTTCCTTCCACTTAAGAATGGATATGTTTGCATAACATAAAATCTGCACAATGGCACTGTAAGACACAAGCTTAACACCTGTAGCATTCATTTTATCTTTAAATATTGTTCACTCAAACAGCTAAATGTATTACAATAGTTTTCGTGAGGCTGGTGGATTAATAACAGATTAGCGGTTAACAAATGTATTTTCTTAGTATGATATAATCTGTCCTAGTCTAAAAACATCTACCAAATGGGGTCTGTGGGGTGGCCTAACATTTTTATTAGACAAATTACGATGTTATCCCTTCCTAAAAGTCCATTTTGCTTATATTCTCTTAAACATCAGTGATTTTCAAATCTAATTTGCATTTAAGCTATTAGAGAAACTTTACTCCACGTTCCCAGTAAGTTACTGCAAGAGGTGTTAGAACTTGAAAAAAAACCCAATCCAAACTAAAATCAGTGTCTGATGCATCTGAAACACCTTCTGTAATTCAGGGAACATAACAGGCTCATCAAGATTTCCCCTCTGTAAGGCCTGTCTGGGCTTTAAACTTTGCAACTCTCCTTGCTTAGAAAAAAAGGTGGGAATAAGCCAATATTTGAATTCTTGAAGTGGGAACAGCAATTCCGAAATGCCTTTGGGGATCCTAATGAATCAGTTGAATGCCTCGCAATTAACCAAACCAACAGATATGATCATCAGTCTAAACAGGAAAACAGTCCTGTGCTTGACAGGGACAAAATCACTGCTGGAATCCACAGCTCAAAACATCATTCGATAACTTGGAGGAGGATCTGAGAAGAGATATAGAAACAATTTAGAAATTGAAAAATGTGCTTCTTAAAATGCTATTACTCAAAAGGACGGCTTGCTCTTCTATCTACAGCGAGTCCAATTGTCTCCTCAGTCTTACGGCTGAAAGATAAAACTAAATATGTTCAAGGGAGAAATACGATGTATATATTGCTCAATGAGAGTAATTAATGACTGGAACAAGAACTTAACAATTTGTAGAGACAGGATGTTCTAGGATGTTTTCCTAAGAGATGTTCTGGTTTAAATGACAAGTAATATCAGCAGTCACATGGCTTCAATCTTGCAGCGAGTTATACCACATGATTACAGTAATCCCCTTGGCCCTATTATCTGTGATACAATAGAATATGCTTGTGCTGGATGCCCTAATCTGGACACGATGTAAGATGAGGATGCAAATATAAGTCTAGGTTTTAAGATGAGAAG
Source organism: Brotogeris chrysoptera (assembly GCA_030323915.1). Lineage (NCBI taxonomy): Eukaryota > Metazoa > Chordata > Aves > Psittaciformes > Psittacidae > Brotogeris > Brotogeris chrysoptera. The sequence continues at coordinate 5,037 of JARCZZ010046159.1, read as the reverse complement.
CACACCTCTGGGAGGAAGGGGGAAAAAAGATAAAAAGAAACCAAACTACCCTAAAACAGAAGAAGTTTGAATCCTTGCCTTTAGCCAACTGTTTTGCACACATAGGCAAGCATATGCAGAATGTGTTCTTACAGAACATACATCAACAGAAAATTAATCTCTGTTTTTCTATGGCTCACAAAACATTGATTTAACTTCTCAGTATAGGACTATCACTTGTACTTGTGTTCACCATTTTCATTACTATTCTTCTATCAAGATGATTCTTTTTGCTTGCCTTATATTTTCCTTTAAAGATCAAAAGGAGTATATAATAAACCCTGAACTCTTACAAGTTCCTATTACTGTTATCCTGCAGCGAAAGTTCTAGATTTTCTAGTGAAAGTAGATATTTAAATATTATTAAAAAAAAAAGAAATCAAACAAGACCCCCACCAACCAAAAGACCCTGGCTACTAAGAAATGCTGAAGTTTGAAGGGCTTCTATGCTGGCTAACTCCCTGGTGAACTTCTCTCTTTGGACAGGACACTTGTACCTGTCAATCTGAATGTTAGAATAGAAAACTTTAATTAACATCTGGGTTTGCTCATTTCAAAAGGCACAGAAGAGATAAAAGTAGAACTTCCACAGTGATGGTGGGGATAGAAAGAGCAATTTAGATTTTGCAGATGGTGTGTCTTTCAGCCCCTTGATTACAGAGAACATAGATACTCCTGAATTAGGTATCTAGAGTTGAGCAATTTAATTTTTTCCACCTCACACCCATTTATATGTATATGAGCAGATGTCTACATCATATAAAAATCATGACACAGATTTGTTTGATTCCCAGCCCCCAAACAAAGTCCTCTACCTATTCTCTACTTGAGGATAGCTTGACATGTCTGTGTGTTTCAGGACAGCTGAGCATATCTCTTGATATTCCCTGAGCCACTGAAACAATAGCTTCCATCTTTTCTGGGTTTGCAGGGTTTATGCTGCATATGTAGTACATTTAATAGTTAGCCCTTCTGGTTTCTAAAATCATCCCAAAATGGAAAGGTACTCATTTGTTCACCTGAAATACCTCCCTACTCATGCAGATCCAGACAAGTAACTAAATCTGCTGTGACAAATACCAGTATAATTTATGACCCAGTAACAAGCTGGTTTGCAATAAAGCCAAATGTTATATGTGAATATTATATAATAAGAAGTTTGATATTAATTCTGTCAGTTATTTCTATATTATACTTTTTAGGCCTGCTGTTGCCACGTCCCAAAGAATAGACGTGTATTTATTTTCCTTGGAGAATGCAATGTTAGAAACCTGAGTAAGTGGGAAAAGAAGAGCAAACTTTCTTTTTCCTTTTTTTTTTTTTTCATTATTAATCTCACGTTTCTCTCAACCATATAGGAAAAAAGTTATTTTTGGTTAAAACCAAAAGATTTTTCCTTCTTTAAGTAGTCTTTTTCCAGCTAAAAGGGATCACAGAGCTTGACAATTCTAAGACAAATTGATTTTCTTTTTAATTTGGTTAAAATCTCCAAACTTTTGAGACTTATCCTGAAGAAGTAAAGAAAGGAATGACTATGACATTTTTTCTCAGTTTAGGTGCCTTTATTGGTCTTTCCTGCCTGTACCTGTCATGTTTTGAGTTTGTCCTGTTTTCAGTATGGTTTTGGATACAATTCATCTACCGGTTCTGCTTCTAATGTGCTAAACCACGTAGACAATGACTGTAATGCCATCTCTTCCAATTCCCATAGCCCAACGAAGTCCAGAACTACAGACCATACCCTTGATTAGAATCCTAACAAGAAACAGCACCACCCCCTTCTATTACAGAATTACGTTTAAAGAGAAGTTTCATGATGCAGAGCTCACAACGAAAACACAGGCAAGAGCTGTCAGTGTCAAGATCAGCCCCATTAAAATGGTGTGCATTATATTACTGATGATGATTGTGATATAATTAGGACACTACACAGGATTTAGTAGTAGTAGCATGCAATCTGCTTTGCTAATGAAGACCAGAGCTCTGCTGTGAAAGGCAGACTTCGCCCTGAAGACTCTGCAATCTGAACAGTATAGAAATTGAGATTCAAGCATATAATTTTTTCCACGCTTTTTGTTTTTAAGTAATTTCACTGTCTCAGTGGACTACACTCAGTACTGTCAAGTACATCACACTGTATCAGAGGTTCATTCGTACAAGCAACCTTAACCTGCTACTGCCAGCACTGAATACATCCCTGACATGTCTTTATCTTAAAAAAAAAATAAAAGAGAAAAGGATGGTATTCTAACAGTGCAGCTTGTGTATTTGTTACTAGGGAAACAAACGGCAAAGAGAAAGAAACCCTCAGTGTCCTTGTCATTTGGATCTTTCAGTGGAGAAGCAGCGCTTGTGTTAAAACAATGAAAACATTGTTCAGCTTTCGGCGTCCTTTGCTGTCCTCACTGAATGACAGATACTTCTTTCTCCCCCTTGTCCATCTTGTCATCTGTGAAAAGGAGAGTCACTTCTGTATGCAGGATTGGCCTGCTGGTTATTTATTTATTCCTCATGTAGAGTTTAATTTCTGTTTCTGTGTAACCTGGTCAGTTCCTAACGTCTAAACCAAGATCATAGCATGTCTCTCAAGATCATAGCATGTCTCTCAAGGTAAACAAGAGAAATCCAATGTTGCATTTGTATCTGTAGAAAAACATAGAAAGAGTGCTAGAAGCTCCAAGTTTGCACTTCGTCATGTCAGTACTGAATCAGATCATCAGCAAGACTTCTGAGTGTGAGAGGTTCTGCAGCATTTGCCGCATTTCAACATCAGGACTCTGTGCGGCTGCAGTCCCTGAAGAGGACGTGTGGTACCATGGCCTTTGAGACTCAGGAGTTGTGTATTGTGGTGGAAGATGTGCCACCAGTTTCGGTGAGCCAGTGAGGTGTCAGTCCACCTAAGTCATGACTGACCTCGCTGGTTTCGGTCAGTCATGAGGTGTCAGTCATGACTTAGGTGGACTGACACCTTACTACGTGGGCTGGGAGGAGTACCTGAGGAGATCAGTGTTGTTTTTGTTATGACTTTCTGCTCACTGCTTAATATTGCTCATTCCTAGTCCTGAAAAAGAGGATGAAAGTTGGAACTAGGGCAAACATCCTGAAGTATAACACTTAGAACTGTAAAATACAATGTAAGTTATACTGTTATCAAAAGGTTGAAGCAATTACTTCTAAAGCATACATACAGGAGTATTTCTATAGGCAACGGAGTGGCAGCTGTGTAAATAAGGCACAGGATCAGCCACACAAGATAGCAAAGCCATCCATCTGCTCAGGTATCTTTCAACTAGATAAAGAATGGACCAAGAAGTCTATCTTGTTATGGGAAAGTAGTAACAGGCCCCTCAAAATGAAATAAAAGAAACAGCTTGTTACAAATTTGTAAAAGCCTTTTTGGGATATTTTTAACTTTTAACAGGCTGGAGCTGGTTTTTAAGAAGCATCTCAAGATTTATGTACTCTCTGCACTGTATCAGATTTAATGCAACTTCTCTGTTAAACTATGCCACGTCCCTGCCTCTTTCTCCATACCAATTGTTATCTTTATCATACACCTCATCTCACTCGTTTATGGGAGCTGGATTAGGAAGCTGGATTCGGTACACCCTGAAGTGTAGCTACATCAGAAGGATTATCACCTTTCTGCTTCTTACAAGACTACAGTTACCAGCACTGGAGCCGGAGAGATGTTTGGAATTGCAATAGAAGTCCTGCCGGAAATACCCTCCCAGATGTTTTCCTTCTGTTTCACCAAAATCTTTCTTTTTTATTGTGCAAGTGCATCTTTTTTGAACTATTCTTCAAGAATGGCCACCAATTAAGATGGAAGAAGCATATGACAAAAGATGCACAACCATGTGAATTATATTAAAAAATGGATAGACAGAATAAGATCAAGCAGCACCTGGCTTATTGATTACAGGCACTGAACCGGAATGGATTCTAGTTCTCTTGTGTTCTGTAAAGCTGCAAAGGGAAAAAGAAGCCCTAGTTGATAACAATTTAAGGAAAGGAAAAGATTTGTCAGTGCTGACAAGAAAAGGAGGTGAAGAAACCTTATTGATGCTGTATTTCTGCAGCACGACAAAGGAGCCCTGCCCTGGGCACAGCTGAACGGCAGCCACCGCACAGGCTCCCTCAGTCTGGGTCTCTGTACCCTGCCCATGGAAACAGCCGAGCACGGCCAGAATAAACCAGGGGCTGGCTTTTATTTACTTTATTAAGGAAAACACGATCAGTGCCAACAGACCTCAGATGCTTCAGGAACTACTTTAATGTGAGTTCTAGTTTGGTTTCATGAATCTTCAAAATTGTTCTTTTATACCTTAAAAGCCGCGTATTTTCTGTACGAGCAATGAGCTCACCCCCAAACTCCCTTTCCGGACACGAGCGCTCTGACCTATCCTTATCTTCCAACCTCCAGCTGGGCTTGTTTTCTTCATGAGGTTTTCTTTACATCACTTTTAACAGACTCGTGTCATCTTCCAGGGTTTCACCCAATTTCAGCAGAAACGAGGAAGACACACACACACACACACACACACACACCCCGGCAAGGTAAGAAAAGACCAATCCTACATCTCTTGTAACAGCGCCCTCACGTGAAAACCCCTCTGGAATTACCCCGGGATGAAGCCATAACCGAGCCGGCAGCTGCGGATGAGGCTTTACCTCGCGTTCGCTTCCATCCCCCTCCTCCGCGACCCCACACGCTCCCCGCCTGAGGCCCGGGAGGGGGCGTTGAGGGGCGCCCGCCCCTCCGCTGCCATCCCGCTCCCGGCTCCGCCTCCCCAACGCTTCCAATCACCGCGCCGTGATTGGGTGCCGGCGGCGGTAGGAGCGCGTTTAACGGCCGCAGCAGCGCGGGGCTAAGGGGAAAGCAAAACAAAGGCGGCGGCGGCGGGAGCGCAGCGGCACCATGCTCCGGCCGCCCCTCGGCGCTCAGGGCGGCAGACGCGCGGGCAGCCCCCGATTATGACCCCCTGCCCGCCGCCG
>JARCZZ010046157.1:0-10358 GCA_030323915.1 Brotogeris chrysoptera | reverse complement strand
AGGTTGCTCCAAGCCCCATCCAACCTGGCCTTGAACACTGCCAGGGATGGGGCAGCCGCAGCTTCTCTGGGCAACCTCCGCCAGCACCTCACCACCCTCACAGTAAAGAATTTCTTCCCAATATCTAACTTGAACTTCCCCTGTTTAAGTTTGGAGCCATTACCTCTTGTCCTATTGCTACAATCCCTGATGAAAAGTGCCTCTCCAGCATCCTTGTAGACCCCCTTCAGATATTGAAATGCTGCTATGTGGAAAGTTACAGACCAAAGGAAGTACTGTAATTCTAAATATGGAAATCTATATATATTTTTATAAACTAGATTAATTTGAATGAAATTTAATGTTTAAGCTTTAATACTTTGCATTAAGGGCTGATGATGAACACATTTGTAGAACTATCCATCAGTCAAAACCCCCCTGCCCATCATTATCCATCTTCAACCTCATTTCTGGAAAAATATTCTCTAAGAAAGGAAGCCCAAAAGAAATGATCATACGATCTAGTAGCCACTGAATGTGCAAAGATCACTCATCATCTAACCAGAGCTCAAGCTCTCCATCATATGATGCTAAATTAATAGAAATTTCTAATTGTTTAATCTGTTTGGAGAGCCTTGTGGGCATGGATTGCAGATGTTTCTGAGATATACACCTTTATCCAGGTTGCTTGGCTTCAAGAGCAAAAGAACTGTATCAGTTTCAGAAGATGAACCCAGGCATAGATATTTTTGATTATGGTTTTCATGCTTTTATGCCTATGTTATTATTTTTTTTTAATAGGCATATATAGATGAAAGCCTGAAGTCAGAAGTCAGACCATTCACACATGATACGTGCACTAATCAGGAAAGAGCCCTTGCTGAACAGGATCATTCCCCTTCCAGGTAAGGGTGAAGCACAGCGGCTGTTTCCTCTGGTAACATCTGAGCACTGTTTTTTGAAGACTCAGAAAGATGGCATTTTAACTATCAAGGGCTCAATTTTTATTTATTTTGAAGCATCCCAATCTCTTCTCATGCAGTAATAAATAGCTACAGGATCATGACCAGACTACAGAATCCACAGCCTAGGGTACTCCAGAAGAAAAAACAGATCAAACTGACTTTGAAATAGGCCAGTTTTCTTTTGACTCACATAGGTACTATATGACAGACAACAATGTACTGTCTCATAGAATCAGCTTTTATCATCTCAAAGTGGGTATCTTTGAGAGTATTATACAAATCTATTTTCATTTTTGAGTAATTCCAGCTCAAAAAATAATCCCAGTTCTGCTTTCCCCTGAAAGACAAAGGCTTTAAGTCCTTCACGCTTATAAACTAAAGACTGGAGAGCACTGAAATGACCCACCAGGTGCAACTGCTATAATTTTCTTCCTTTTTCTAACCAAAAGCTCTGCTATCTTTCATTTTTTCAGTTCTGTACTCCAGCAGATAAAGCTAAAAATTGAACTTTGACCTCTGTTTCAGCTCAATTTTTGCTGATGACAAGACCTATGGTTATTTTTTGTCCTCTACTGACAGTACAATCTGACCACCTGAAAGTGGAGCAAATTAACAAGAAATTCAGTGGCCTTCTGAAACACTAAAGATTAAAATATAAGAAAAAAGCAAAAGCCATAAATGCTGAATTCCCCCACAGCTCATTTTCTCATCATTTCCTTCCCTTCTGTTCCTCAGTGGTAGGCTCTGACAGTATGATCCTACTTCACCACATAGCTCCAACAGTTCCCGTTATATTTGTCACATCAGCTTGAAAACTGAAAAGAGAGAATCTTTCAACACACTAGTGCTAAAGGCTTACAGTCCTTCTAGGAATTTCTGAAGCTGGAAAATGAAGAAAAATCATTTCAGATGTGACAGATATAGAGACAAGTAGAGAGAACAACTTAAATTCAGCTCTGGAAAGGTCCTTGACCATACTTCAGATTAAAAAAAATCATCAAAGCGCACCAGTTCCCAAGTTATTTTCTTATCCTGAATGAATAGAAGTGTTGAAATGAAGTACTACAAGAAGCAGCAGATGCTCTAGTACAATTGATGCCTTTTAGGAATACACCTGTGTTGGTCTTTTTGATTATTTTTACAGTTAATGCAGTATGCCTTCATTCAAAGCCTCACAAAATTTAGAGTCGCACATCTTTACCATACAGCCTATATTTCTCACAGTACATCTGACATCCTGAAATACTTTTCAGGTAGCTGATAAAAATTAGTGTAAGGATGGCATTTGACACATGCCTGCCATTAAACATCGCTAAAATCGTTATTGAACAACTTTATTGTACTTGGAAAGCCAAGGACCTGAAAGCTTGGGAATGGCAACTTTACAGCTGCTTGTGGAATCTGGAAGATCATCTTCTGTGTCTGTTATGATGGAATCAACAATTGCATGGCACGTATTTTTTCATTCGTATTGTTAAAAATGTTGCCTTGTGCACAATTAAGGTTCATCTCACAGAGAAAAAAAACATTTTTCTCACAGTCAGCTTTAGAAGCACATTTTCATAAATTTTGGACATTCTGATTTTGCGTATTATTTAAACATAAGCTTTAAAATTAAAAATTTTAATTCAACCATGTAAAAACTTACTATCTCTCTGCCTTGGTCATCACAGAGCCATAGTCATTTGTTTCACATCAAAATCTCTATTCGTCAAAACAAAGTTTGCTTCACTATGCACCCACAAATTTAGGATAACCAGGATGTATAATTTCATCCCCAACAAATCATAATAGAAATTAATCAGAGTAAAATCTTTTATCGTAGGATAAGTACTAGTTTCAATTTTTTACGTAGGATTGACATTAAGGTCCCAACATTTTAGACATAATAGCTTTATTTTTTGTTTAATAATAAGAATGACACCGATTTTAATATCAGCTCATCAGCTTTGTTGCTGCCATGAAGAATAGTTACATTAATAATAAAACCTAAATCCAGACTAGGTGGAAATGTCTAGATATAAAATGCACCTACAGATCACAAAACTACAGTGATAAGAATGACAGAGAGTCTAGGTAAGATTAAAGTTTTCAGCATCAAAATAAGGTCAACATTTGAGCACTCAAAGAGCATCATTAAGGACCCCTTAACAAATTGGAAAGCATATCAATAGTAATATATTGGTTATTTTCATATGAAAATAAACTATACGAGAGAAGGTTTCTTGTGTTTTGCATTCCGAGCTATGAAAAAATATGATAGTTATATGAGTTGCCTTCATTATTGCTAAAACTCTAATGACTGCTATGATTTTTTTAATACTGGTTTATAGGTCAAACAAAATCTATTCAGTCTGTCGGAAAGCCTGAAAGGTTATCCAAATACAGTGAACTGTAGTGCTATTAACTCCTTAAATTCTGAGATAAGGAATAAAATTACCACAGAGTGAAATTTATTCATAAAGATGACTTTTTCTCTCATCTAGTAAACACGAAATGAAGTTGAATGTGGTACTGATATCTGAAACAGCACCACAGATGTGAAAAATGAAAAATTTACTACTTAAATCACGACATCTGTGAACAAATTTAATATTATAGCCACTGGCAGCTGACGCAGCAAAAACCAGATGCACAAGCTGGTGTTTGAAAAAATAAGGAGCCTTTCAGTTCCTCTAAAGGTCAATTATGGCATTTGTGGGGCGAGAAAGGAATGCAGAAATATGATTTGCAGTAAACACAGAGAAGTTGCTTCATTCTAATAATGGAAACTCAAGCAGTAGAAGATTAAACTGACAGATGTGCTTGACATTATGCTTTGTGTTCTCAGAACTTTTTTTAATCTTAACTTTAAACATAAGGCAGGAATTAACGTTCTAAAGTGACTCTGGAAGATGAGTGGTCTGAGCTCCCAAGGAACATGCTGCACCGTAAAGCAAAGTATTTAATCTCTTCCAGTCCTTTATTTGTGAATACGAATCATGACTCATGTCATAAAAAAGGGAAGAATTACAACTAGTGTCTTGAATATTTAGATAGCCAGATGGAATCAGTTGATTACCAATTGATCATTTTGATTATCAGTCAAGATTTGCCATACCTGGTTAAAGATTTGTGCTTAGTCTTCAGATTGGTTTAATACGAACATATACCCTACGATAAAGCCTAGCCTGATGAGAACTAGACACTCCTATTTAAGCGGGTAGCCTCTTTTTACTTCACATCACATGTAAAAGACAGAAACCAAAGTGAAATGATGTAGGAGGACTTTCCTGCAGTCCTCTAAGATAAGTATAAACATTAGAAGATTGGGTAAACAGCAACATAAGTCAGAAAGCTCACTAGGGCCAAGCCCACTTAGCTCCTCCAAAGGAAGATTTTTCCCATGGGAAAGGCAGATTCTCAGTCCTTCAAATTGCAAATGTCAGTGATGTCAATCGAAATTAACTTGCTGCTCCAGAGATATCTCTATCTCGTTTGTACAATCAAAAGGCAGATTTATTAGAGTCGTGCTCTCACATGATTTTAAGGGGCATTTTATAAGTTCATTTCTTTTAAAAAGAGTAATATCAAACGTGTAAAGGGCTGCTACTAAACCTTTGAAATATGACTGATTTTTATATGCATTATTAATTTTATCAATATGCCTTTGAAAAATAATCCTTCCTTATATATGGAAGATGTTTAGGGGATTGTCTTAACTCCCAGTTTCTAGTATGTCTCCTGTTTGACACACGAATCTAGGATGCAGAAGTGTTTGACTCTAGCTAAAGCATGTTTAAATTAGTGTAATTTTTTGCAATGCTTGCAAGAAAACTTTGAGCAAGACCTTTAAGTCCTCTCATCTGTCTTACCTGTAAGCAAAAAACCCATGTTCTATTAATCTGAATCTGTGTTTTCCTTTGTCCTGCTAGGGAGAAGAAACCCAGGTACCGTTGGTGCAGTAGTGCATGATCAGACCCACAGAACAGTGTCTTAGTGAAGATGCAGAGAAGGGAATGCAGCTTAAGAGCTATCAGCTCCCCCACTTTTCAGGCATGTTTGCTCACTCACTCTGAACTTTCTGACATGCAAGCTTTGAGCTCCATCGCATCGCTTTTTGCACAAATACCTCATAATGAGGAACAGTTGATGGATCTTACCTGTCCCCTGCAGCAGGGCAATGTAGCATCCTGGCTATGCTGCAGCTGAACAGCAAAACTCCCATAAACACAGCAGAACTCACTGTGAGGTACGTCCTTGCTAACATTTTACCTTAATTTGCTGTAAGTGTGATTTAAGATAAAAAGCATTCCTCATACAAGCAAGCCATGTTTGTAATCCAAACCGAGCACCCTGGACACCTTAACATACGCTTTCACCACACGTCCTGCATTGTATGTAGAAGATAATGGCATGGACTGTCATTTTGCTTAGATCAACATATGGGGAACTGGTCATACAGAATCAACGGGGAGGCCAAATGTCTTCCAATGACCACTGGTGATGCTGAAGGCTTTTGGGCAGGCAGAAAGACGCCGGGGAACACAAGACTTAGAGAAACAGCAATTGCCAAGGTTGATCTAAACACAGCATAAACTCTAAGCTGGTTAGCTACGGCATACCGGCTCTTAAAAACGCCTGTCTAGCTAATACAATGTTTGAGCGATATCAGTATAGGGTTATCAGAAAAAGGAGAATGAGGAAAGAGCTCAGATGGGGTCCGATTATTCTGTTAGGAAGGCTTGCTGGCTTCCTGCACTGTGCAGCCTGGAGAAGTCTATCATCGAGTCTGGCAGCAGTCACCTGCTGAGGTGGCCTGCCCTGTTTCTCTTTGCCTTATTTCTGCTCGTCTGATCCTATCATGGACTATCTTCTAGTCCCAGGGTTATACAAAGGAGTAAATACTGGATCCCCGCTTGCCATCTTTCTAGTCTAAGTTGTATTGTACTTCAGGAGGTACCCAGGGCCATACACACGCTATATATGCTGCAAGTTACGCCTTAATTATCTTTGTTTGGTCCTCAATTTTTTTTCTGCAATAACTGTTATTTTGTTTTTTGGGTTTGAGAAAATGCCTTTGATTTGAGAAATAAGGTTTCTGGTGCTAACATTAAAATATGAAGCTACTCACTGTATTTAGGCTGTCTTCGCTTCCCTCCCTTCCCCCAGCACTGCCTTGCTTTTCATCAAGTGGTGAATTCAGAAATGAATGTTAAAAGTCATACTGCTAGCACCACACTGAGCAAATTAATGTGTTATCATTTTTGTCCCATGGTATTCATTAACATCTTAAAAGATGCTCAGTTACAGATAAATTTCAAAACATACCAATAAAATCAGTAGCTACAAACAAATGAATTCAAACAGGCAGAACTAATTGCTTTTGTACTAGTGAGCTTTGTTTTTAACCTTAACTCTCACTGACAAGATCAACATCACAAAAGATAGATAGTTCAAGTAGGATATCTCTTCTTCTAGTCTTAGATGTTTCTTTTTACATAGCTTAAATATGTTAAGCTTGTTTTTTTAGCTTATTAGCATTTGATATTTTCACCTTCCATGTACATTAACTTCTATATCCACCAAACATTATCTTAATAGTCTTTTCTCATTTCAGTATTCTTGGGTTTTTTTGATCACCTTTCCTAGCAGTATCCCACATCCTAAGTAGTACTCTAGATTTCATAGCCCTTGATAAATATAGGAAGACAACGAATAATGGCATTTTAGGATATGAAGTCTAAGTTACAGCTTCAGAGATTTATCTGACTAAGCTGAAGGATACAAGAACTTTTTCTCGCGTTGAATCATGTGTTTAAAAATGTAGCCAGTGAATTTTAAACTACATCAAAACAGTGAACAGCAGAAAATGACGAGGATAATCTCCTCAGCTGATTTAAAAATTGGCATAGTTCCACTGGCACATTAACAATAGCATAACATTGGTCCTATAATTGTTCATGTCATATATGTTATGGAAAAAAAAAAAATCATGATTTCTGCGGGGATTTTCCAAAATATCCCATCTTTAAGCCTTGCAGTTTGGATTTCAGTTGGCCCTGCCAAGAATTTAGCATCTAATTTACAAAATTACTGGCCAGAAGACGTAACTTCAATTTCAGCATGAAATTGCCTGTATGGACAACACGTGTTCTAGATGTCTTGTGTGTTTCCATAATTTGAGATCATCAGTGATAAAAACTTGAAGTCCTGATCCCATATGCTGCTTATTGATATGTCACCTCTAGTTTATTTTTGCAATGCTATAGATGTGTTTCATAACACAGTAAGGAAAATACTTGCAAAAAATCCCAAGATAGCACGCCATAATGAAGTCGTATTCATTTCAATTTGTTGCTTATGGTATTTGGCCACAGATTTTGAAGGGAGTTTGGTTTATCTTAGCACACGTGTTAATTTCACATAAGTTGAAAACTCAAAGATATGCATATATCTTCATTAACTTAATGTGAGACCACAAAAGGACAAAGCAGACTGTGGGACTATGGTATCATACCTGACATGTTCATGGGGATTCCTCACTGATCCTCCAAAGGAAGTTTTTAAAGTGTAACAGCACTTTTTATGACAATTCTTTCCTATCTTACAGTGATTCAAACCCAAATGAACGTTTTTTGACCCACAAATAAAACACTGGGCTAGCTAGGACTGAAATCTCTTTTCAGATTGTATTTCACTGTCCTCCGTGAACTGAAATGACACTTAATTCACACTTTGCAAGGAACATTGTGCAAGGACAACAGCAGAATACAGAGCACACAGCCATTCGTTTGCGCTGTCCGCCTGCTGCTTTCAAAATTAACTCCCCTACGGCTCTGATTGTACTGTGATACACAGGGGTTTTGTGGAAGTGGGAAGACTCAAAGATTGATGTGTTTTAAAAGAGAGAAGTCACTCTCTCCTAAAGAGAAAACCAATTTTTTATGGGGTATGTGACCATTCTTTATAAATACAACTGAAGAAAAAGCAGAACTCTCCCCTGCATGTCAGAACTGTTTAGAAACTTGATTCTGTGAAAGTCATCTGATTTTTGAAACAATATTCATTGGACCAAATGCTTTTCCAGTTGCTAGCAGGAGTCTAACAGAGGAGAAAGCGGTAGCATTGTGCAAAATACCAAGCTGAAGTCCCCAGCTAAGGAGGATGCAAAGTGGGTTTTAGGCTCAGAGTATCTGAAGTCCTGTGCAGCTCTTCACTTCTTATTTTGAGGAAGTATATAACCCATGATGAAGAGTTTATGCCATAAAACTGCTGGAAGCATGGAGTGGGTACCAATCTCATCTGTCAAAATTCAAACGCAAAGAGTGTAGAAACATATCTCTAAGGGCACTCATCATTTCAGTGAATTTGAATTATTTGCACGCTTCAGATGAGGCAGTGCCTTCCAGTCTTATTTTTTATTGGAAAATATAAATAATATCAGTTATTAGTAAATCCATATTTCTAAGCCTTTGATATATATCCAATGAAACAAGGCTGAGAGTAATGTTCAGGAACAGAGACATTTGAAGCATCAAAATAATAGTAATTTTTTAAAAAAAATATATATTTTGACGATTGTTTTGTAAATAAATCACCAATGGAACTGCGTATTCTGTGGGATTGATTTTATAGCAAGGTAAATAATAAATTCTAGGACTATTTGCCATGGATTATCCTATCATTTGAAATGGCCAACTTATGAAACTTATGAAGAGGGTAAAGTTGACTGCCATTTAAACATGTCTGCCATGTACACCCTAGAAATATGAAGCAATAAAGTATGAATTCCTTACTAGATAATTTGGCAATTATGCAACAAAACCTAGACATCATAGGTGCATAGATAATTAAAAGCAAAACCAAAAAACCATGGCTTTGAAACATAGAAATCATGTCTCATAAAGCTACTAAAGCAGAAAGAATGAACTACCTGGTATATTGCATGGCTGTTTCCAAAAAACGTTTCAACAATTTACCTCACTGAAGTACCTTAAACCAAACCCTCTCCTCCCCCAACAACAAAGGTACTGTAACATACAATGATTGCTTTCTTTTTTCTTTTTTTTTTTTTTTCTTAACTAAATTAATACCTATTTAAAGGATAGGAACAAAAGATGAGAATAAATGGAGAGGGCTCACAATGACAGAAAAATTATTAGTGGATAATGAACTGGGACAGAGGCTGTTCAAAATGGGAGGAAGAAAAAGACTGAACTATGAAGTAATAGAATTTGTTGCTGGTAATAAATCATTGGCAGAATTTAAGGTCAAAGGAGGAAGAATTGCAGAACGTTCTCATGGTACGGAGTCACTAGGTAAAAAACCATGAGGTGAAATTCAGTTCTGAATTCCCATTCTGATACGAACAATTAATTACGACAGGAAAGATTTTCCTCCCACCACCTACTTCTGAAAACTAGGCTTAAACCAAGGAAAACCATTTTCATACAAAGCCTAATGAAACTGTGAAATTGATTGCCGCAACTGTGCTGTCCTCATGAAGTGAACGTCTCTCATGTATTTTGTGTGAGGCTTTCAGGAGGAGTTAGATACTGATTTTGGGGCCCTTCTAAAGCACGGATTAAAGCTAGTAAGACATGTGATGTGAGGCAATCGCTGTGGTCCTGACAGGATCTAAAGAGTGCAGAAAAGAAATTAGCAAAATAATTTTGAAGAACAGAAAATAAAGATAAGCGTGGACAAAAAAATCAGTGCAGCTAATTTAGCAGACAAATGGGGATTCCCTCTGTCTAAAGAAAACATCAAGGAACACAAAGCAATGGTAGCTGACGTTATCCAAAGTAAAGCTCAGTCAACCATCCTTTATAATTAGATTACTGAATTCTCATTTTTGAAGTGTTCACCATATCAGATAAGCAATTCAGCATTGCTATAAGAAACCTGCCTTTTGCTTATCCCAAAGACTACAATTTCCATTACAGCTGAAAGCAAATAGCTAAAATCTTTGAGTACTCAGTAACACTGCGAAGCAATAACAGAAAAAAATGGCAATGAGGAATCAAGGAAGACTTATATGACGTAGTGGATGATGTCATAGGCCCAAGGCTACTAAACTGTACTAAATATTATGAAAACAGATTAAAAGTTTCCTTATATGATCAACTTTTAAATTCTGCTCATCAGGAAGTCCTTTATTCACCAGGCAAATTAGTCACTTCAGAACATGTGACCAGCTTCGTCTTAACATTGAACAACACAATGAAAACATACTATCTGAAGCATATAGAGCTAAATACAGGTAATCCTGGGCTGCATCAGGAGCGTGACCAGTGGGTTGAAGGAGGTGATCCTGCCCCTCTACTCTGCTCTTGTGAGACCTCACTTGGAGTACTGTGTGCAGCTCTGGTGTCCTCAACATAAAAAGGACATGGAACTGTTGGAACAAGTCCAGAGGAGGGCCATGAGGAT
>JARCZZ010046151.1:0-10509 GCA_030323915.1 Brotogeris chrysoptera | reverse complement strand
TGCTCTGTAGTTCCCCAGCTCATCCATTTTCCCCTTCTTGAAAATGGGGGTTATATTTCCCTTTTTCCAGTCATGGGAACTTCACCTGACTGCCGTGATTTTTTAAATATGATGGAG
Organism: Brotogeris chrysoptera; assembly: GCA_030323915.1. Taxonomy (NCBI): domain Eukaryota; kingdom Metazoa; phylum Chordata; class Aves; order Psittaciformes; family Psittacidae; genus Brotogeris; species Brotogeris chrysoptera. Next base: position 10,392 of record JARCZZ010046151.1, on the reverse strand, counting down.
AGTGGCTTAGCAACTTCATTTCCCAGCTCCTTCAGGACCTGCGGATGTATTTCATCAGGTCCCATGGACTTGTGCATGTTCAGGTTCCTAAGATGGTCTCGAACCAGATCCTCTCCTACTTGTCATGAAAAGGGAGACAACAAAAAGAGAGAGGGGAATCAAACCCAAGAAACCCAAGTGATGCACAGTACAATTGCTCACCAGCAGCTGATCAGTGGTCAGCCTGACCCAAACAGCTATCAGTCTCTTCTGGATAACTCCCCCCAGCTTATATGCTGGGCATGACGTGCTGTGGTATGGAATACCCCTTTGGTTAGTTTGGGTCAGGTGTCCTGTCTCTGGTTCTTCCTGGCTTCCCATGCCACTCTTCACTGCCAGGGCATGAGAGACTCAAAAGTCCTTGACCAGGATAAGTGCTACTTAGCAACAATTGAAACATCGGTGTCAGTCAGCATTGTTCTCAGACTACGGCCAGAACAGAGAACTGCACCAGCTACTAGGAAGAAAATTAACAAATAATTGAAAATTAACGATTTATCTAGTGCCAAAATCTGTACTGTTTCATAGCAACCTCAATTAGCATCTTCAGTGGCAGTCTCAGGGAAAAAAGGTTGTAACAAACCCAGCTCTCCCCGTCTGTCAGAGCTGGCCCCTCAAGGTCAGTACTAATGTACAGTGGTCGGGCTGTACAGAGAAATAAATGCATGTGGTCATTATTCCTGCTTGAAGTTGTTCTGTGAATTGATAAAAGATGTCACCGCCCTCTGTTGAAAATGGATAGGCAAATCCAGCACTGCTTGTGAGCAGAAAAATTAATCTTGAGCTGATATAAATAATGCTACAGTGTGTCCTTGAGAACACCCAAGGCAAAATAGGTACAGTGTAATTGCAGGTCAGCTTCATATGTACAAATGCAATTCCACATTCTGCACGAGTCTTTAAATAGAGAATTACATTTCAAGATTACATGGTAAAGCATTTCATTTTCTTAATTTAATTTTCAGAACACTTTGATCATACAGCAGCAGTTAGGCTACTGCTTTCTTGCTCTTTTTCCTGTACATTAAAAGATAAATATTGCCAGTCTCCAGAAAAGTAATGATTTTTAAAATGAAAATAATGTCATTTACATGTGGAGTCACGCTACCTTCTTTAGCACAGATGATGTTAATATAAAACAGATATTTAGAAAAAAGAAATGAGGCCCCATCCCTGAAAGCTGGAGAAGCATCTTAAATTAGATACTCTTTACTATATCTATTTGTAATTGACAAATATTTTATTTCTTATACGATCTGAAAAGAGAATATACTTGTAAAAAGCAAATAATTATTATCTCTGTCTTGTATTTTAGCCTGTTTTGTGATACCGTGTAGAAATGTTAAGTCTTGTATGAGAATGCTGTGCACTGAACAATCAAATAAAGACTCAGTCTGAAGTCAAGCTACAGGCCTTTGTAGTTGCTCTGTATGTATAGGTATTTATATGCACACATGCATGTGTGTGCACGTGCCTGATTGCAGTAAACGCATTTGGTTCTATGATTGCAAAATGAGCTTTGTTTGAATTACCGAATCTTGAGACACAAAGTTCCATTAAGTAACCTAAATCAAATCCCCAGGGCAGATTGTAGACTAGAGTACATGTAATGTTTTAACAACTTAATTTAAATATAGTAGGTGTTGGCCTTGTTATTACTGATGAACTACCTACATATGTATATATATGTATATGTGTATATACCGCTGTATACACACAATACTTAGTTTTTGTTCCAAGTTAAATATGTTTTTGCAAACATATTTTTTACTTTGCACATATTCTGTAGTATGCACATTTTGATTGATATGGTCCTGAATGTTAAGTATGTGTTTTTTAAAACATTCTTAAAGTACAGCTGGGGTACAGAATGACAATGAAGAACAAAATAGGAATTCAAAATTGTTCTGATAAATAGAAAACCCTGTCAGGAATGGAGTTGCCCCTCAGGAATGTTATAGGTAAAGTTTATTCTGCCTTATGGCCTGGTGATGGACTACATGACCTTTCAAATTCTCCTCAAGCCCTGTTTTATGATTCTGTGATCAATTCATTTTGGCATGTGACAGCTGCTGTAAATATACTATAGGTAATTCTACTACCTTTAATACTTTTAATGCTTTTTTTTTTAATTCCCATATTTTGCACATGAAACACTTTAACTACTTTTAAATTGTATTCTTGTCTATCAGAAGGTGGTCATAATAGAGGATATGGGCCTCATTTGGCTATTTAGCAAACGTATTCTTTCCAGCTAAACCAACCTGTAATGCTGAATTTCTGTGAGAGAGATTACAAGGCTGTAAGTTACTACTTTTTACATAAGGGTAACTCAGGGTTTATTAGCTGTTGATCCAGTGTTATTCCCATTAGTGGTAATAACGTGCAGATAATTAACTTCATTTGGAAAATGAAATCCTGATTCTCAAAGTAGTTTTAGTAACATTCATTCTGATAGTAACACTCAAATCAGATTACTCTTTGTCACATGTTAAAATCGTGACAAAGTGGTTGTCATCTTTCAAGTGTAATTTAGTCTTTCAAATAGGTGATCTTGTTAAAATATTGTCAGGTTAATCAAAAGTGATTTGTGTGTACTAAACCCAGTGACTGCTAATCAAGTACCAGGTTAGGAAGCTTTTGTAGCAATTTTAAGTCTTTAATAGTTTCCCATCATTTATGATGGAATGACTCATTGCATTTGCAGAAACATACTAAAACCTGAACATCCTTCCAAGGCAGGATACAAATGCACTACAGACTGAAGCATCTTTAGAAATGTATTTTCAAAACCTGACAGTGTGGATCGCTGTATTTGTTATACCTTACATACAATGAATTGTTCGCCAGACCATGTAAGTCCCTTGTGGTCTTCCTAAAATTTCTTGTTTATAACTATCTTGCTGGTTTTATAGGCAATGGTTAAAGAGATATTTGCAATTGTAATGTGGTCTCTGCATAGGAATACCATCCATTTAAAAGGCAACTAATATATGGTGCATCTGTAGTGTAGGCAAATGCATTTAGAACTTCTGTACATGTCATTTGAAAGAAAATTCTGTGTAATTGTGAATTTGTTCGACAATATGGTGAATTTTTTTTGTAATTATATGATGATCACTATGGGTTATATGGGTTATTGGTGAATAAACCCTCTGAAATTATGAAGAACAGAAACTTACTTTGTACAGAGCCACCAGGAGCTTTGCACTCTGCTCACACCCTTTAAAACTTACAACATCTTATTTTCTTTCAACAGAAAGCTTTTCTTTACAGACTACGGGAATACTGCCAAGGTTGAGAGATGTGACATGGACGGAATGAACAGGACATGGATAGTAGACTCTAAAATTGAACAGCCAACTGCTCTTGCACTAGACCTCATCAATAAATATGTGTACTGGGTTGACATATATCTGGATAGTGTGGAAGTTGTTGACTATCAAGGGAGAAAGAGGCATACAATAATTAAAGGCAGACAAGTAGGTATTTCTTTGAACATTAGTTAAAAGTGATGCTGTAAATATATGAACATACGTAATGCTAACAGTTACGGTGATTTCAGATTTTTTTTTCTCTTTTTAGTTCAAATGTGTTAGAAGTTAAAAGATCCACCTGCATGTTTTGTTATATATTTGCAGTTTAGCCCATTTCACAACCTATGGACAAGCTTCCATTCAGTGTCTCATTAACTGTACACCATGTAGGTTACACTCCCTATTGTAAAAGATTTCAGGAGGGAAAATTTGGGGCGATAGATACTGGGGGATAAATTATTGATGACAAGAAGATGTCCTTGCCAATTCAGTAAGGAGAGACTAACAGACACAAGAATGTGAAAGAAGCAGAATAGCCAGAGCTATTCACCTGTTCAGACTCGTCTAGATTCCTTTAAATCATATTTTGTTGATGGCAATGATGCTTTTCCCACTTGATCCAGATGTCTGGAGTCATAAATAGAAATGCAGAGACTGAGTCTTTGAGCTGGAGAATATCAATCTGTTATTGTTGCTTCAGCTTGGAGAGTGAGGTGAAATGGAGGGAAGGGAAGGGTTTCCTGGCAGTTGTGAAGATTATGTAAAAAGGGAAAAATTAGCGAAGACCAAACAATTTCTTGTTGCTAATTGAACTGCCAGATACATCTGCTTCTGCTTGAGGTTAAAAAGAGTGTGTAAAAATGTGCAGACAGAATAAACACTTTACCTGTTCTGCTGTCATTCTTTGCTTTGCTTCCAAGTAATCACTGCTTAGTAAGTGACAACTGATTAGCATAACTGCCACTTTAAAATAGGCAGAAGATGTGACAAAAAACAATCTAGGTCACCTGGCTAAAGAGCAAGCACCTTCCTAGTTTTTACCAATTGCTTCCAGTCTTGGTAGCCACTTGCTCTGGAATAACAGGTCCTGTAAACAACTTCAGGTAACATTTTTTCATAGATACCTAAAAAAAGAAAGCCGTTTTTCAGAAGCAAATAACAAATGCTTTTACAGGTTTGTAACTGTGTTGTATTGGTGTCGTAGGAGAGATGCTTATTCTTTCTTTCTTAAACTTCGTTGCAAAAGAGTTTATTATTTATAATGTTCTTCTCTAGCTAAGAAATGAGAAGGATGCCAGGTTTTTCAACATGAATGAATGTTGTTAAAAAGTTTGGCCTCTCAGTTGGTCACTGTTACTGCAAAAGGAGAAGCATATTGGTTATCTTTCAACTCAGATGAAGAATTGGTAATTTCACTAGGTTCTGTGTCTGTGTTTGTCAGGATTTAGAATGACTGCAACTCCAAGTTACTTCTTGTTACTCTAAAGGAATAGCAAACCAGAAAACTATTGTCAAGAGATCTTAGGGATTAAAGTCTATTTCATAAGTACAAGCATATCAAAGGACATGCTTTCCAAATGATAAGGACTTTTTAGGTTGATAGGCTTTCAAACAGCTATTCTTTGTAGCAAGCAACATTTCCATTCATGCATAAGATAGCTGGAAAGTTTCATGAAATATAAAACCAAATGCATAAACTAAATGCAAATAATTAAGTCATTATCAAATTCATTGTAAAAAGAGTCACATAGTTTTCATAGTGTAAATATAGAAACGCTCTCTTGGGAGTTAAATAATAAAGATTTAAACTGAGTGCAAATGGAAACAGGGCAGAAAGGATTAATGCAACAATTTGGTACAGATACCAAATTGCAGATACATCAGATCATCATGCGCATGATGCCATGTACAGATGTATCATTATTTTCAAGGCGGTTTTCTTTTCCATCTTACTGTAGTTGGATTGAATTTCTTCTTTTTTTTTTTTTTTTTTCTGGGAAAAAGCTGAATACAAAGTCAAGATTTGGCCAACTTGGGGGTAATTTCCAGAGAGGACTGAAATATCTGATGGAGAACAGGGCGGTTTTGGTTGGTTGGTTGGTTTTAGTGACACATGTCTGAATTTGTGATAAATGAGCTAAGTAAATGCTTTGTGGTGAGCAATTTATTGATTAATAAGATATTCAGTCCATGAATGTCTGAACATCTGCCAACAAATTTGTTCAGCTTTCGAAACTGCCAATGAAATATTTTACATTTCCTAAATCTATAAATCGAGCACAACTATTAGATTATTGAACACCTCATGTTTGAGCTGTGATTGGCTGGCTAACTAACTAACGTTAGGTACTTTTTAATGTACCCAGAGACATCATAGACTTACAACTTCAGAATTCATTTTTGAGAAACAAGCAGTACTGTGCGGCCACAACCAAATTCAGAGACAATGGCACGAAAGGAACACAAGCACAGCTAAGGGAAGGAGCTTATTTATTCATTTATTTACTTAAGAAAATATTTGGTGGGTGTATAGTGCCCTATTTGCCTTGCTATGGTTATAACATTATAAAAAATACATCAATTCATCCCATCAACACTTTTAAATATCTATATTCACTGTATTTATTAGTTAATGCTAGTTAGCAAAAGTAAATCAATCTTTATAATAATTGTTTAATTAATATTAGTTAAAACTAAAATAAGTTGTACATAACTTATACAAAACATTTTAATTTAAATGAGAGAAACTGGGAAATTCAGAGGATTAATTTGGATTGTTACATATTTTGAATTTTCTGCCTTTCTTGTACAAATCTTTTATAATTGCAAGCTTCAGAATACAAGAATGTGAACTGTACTTATAGCATAGTTTGTGTTTATTATTTGCAAATATTTATTCACATATTCAGAAATCCTTTTGTACAAATCACAGTAATGTTTAATGTTTACAAATCATAGATAAACCTAACACAGTCAGCTAAACTAATGATGATATCATTTGTGTTTTTTCTTTTCCAGATTAGGCATCTCTGCGGTTTAGCAGTATTTGAAAACTATTTATATACAGTTGATTCAGATAACCTCAGCATTTTACAAATAAACAGATATAATGGCACCGATATTCAGTCTCTTGCCAGGGTTGACAATGCTAAAGAGATCCATGTGTACCAGAAAAGATCTCAAACAGCAGGTAAGATCAACATTCCTTCTTAGAAAACTTTAGCACAGGTGGTAGGTGGATGTGTTAAAAAGGTTCTTGAAGAAAAATGTATCAGAATATGAAGTGAACATTTGTCGCTGTGGCAAAACTGTTGCTGCTTCATCTGCCCAGTTTTCTTTGTGCTTACTGCCAGTTTTCTTGCATATCTAAGCTTGGCTCCCTGAGCATACATCTTGGAGAACTGCCAGAGAGCCCTGATCTGCAAGTTTTCTGGCTCCACACACTTAGCACTTTCAGAATTTAACACCTTCAGAATTGTTAGATGTCCAATACCATCCATACACTTGGGTCTCAGACCTCAGGGATTCCTGGTTTCTCTGGGCCTGCTTTTCAGACAGACTACAAACCTTGAGTGAGCACCAGTCTTCAGGACTGCCAAAAAAGCACAGAGATAGGAAGCTAACCTGCCTAACTGCCAGCACAGCAACTGGTAAGATAGGAAATTGCTGATAAGTTTTCCTTGGGTTGTATAAATATCATCTTTGCCTTCTGTAGAAAAAAATCTTCATTTTCATCTAGAATGAAAACCTTCCTGTAATCTCAGAATTTTTGGTAAAATAGCAGTTTCTGAGTTACCATAGTCCTGTACATAGTCCTATGGCTCTAATCATGACTCTGATGCATACTCTCTACATATGCAACAGCAGTGTGATTTGTGGGAACTTCTGCAAAGATAGCAAGATCCAAAATGTTTACAGAGATATTTTATGAGATCTTTTTTTTTGTATGACTAATATCAATAAATCATTGTCATGACTGCTTAGAAAAGCTGATGCATCGATTCTGTTGTTATTAAGCAGACTGACTGCTGTTAGGGACATTTCTGAAGTGGGAACAAACTCTAAATTTATGCAGAGTGAACGAACTAAATTTCATCCTCTAGCTGAGAGCATTGATTTGCAGATGTCAGTGTCTGGAGGAGGCTGCAAAGACTCTTCCCTTGCTATAGGCCCCTCTCTTGTACCCCTGAGGGAGTCAGAGATGTTGAAGAGAGGTATGAGCACAGTGTAACCTTTTATTACATCCTGTGATTATTCTGTTCCTCTTGCCCTTTGTTCATTCTGCTACTTCTTTTGAATGGGCATGTTTGTTGCTTGTCAGGATTCGCTGTAAAGGCTGTCTCAGCTTAGTAGAGTTTCTGTCCGCCTTTAACAATATCGATCTTAAACCACTTGATATATTTTTGTAAAAAAACAATTAAAAAGCTTGAGGTAAAGGAGAAAGAAGATACAAACATTTTTGAGCTAAAAAGCTGTTGGTACTGTTGCCCTATTGTAGGCCAATTTGGTAAATATAACATCATAGCAAGGTAGATTTTGTTTTTTTCATCAGGTTTACCTTTAAGTGTTTAAAAAATGGATTTGATACATTAGTCTGCTAATTTAGATAGAGCCTTTAATTTGAAAATATGAAATCCAGAGAAAGGAGTTATTTGGCCTCTTCAGCTGGATTTACATCCTAGCTGTACACATATGGAAAAACACTACAAGGTTTGTTCTATTCTTTAGTTTTTGCCCAGGTATCTGCCCCAGAAAGTTGCTATCTAATGGAGTTGAATAAATAGCAAACTGCATTGGCATTGGATTCACTCTATTCTCAAAAAAACCCCACAAAACAACTAACCATATAAATGAAAGAAAGCGATAAATAAAAAAGGGGGAACGTGTCAGCTAGCCCAGGGGAGTGCTTCCTGATAAATGCTGTGCAGAAACTTATTCAAAAAGGGTGATCGCACACAATGATAGGTATAGCTCGAGAGCCACAATACGGTCCTTTGGATCACTTGTCTGCTTTGGATATCATCTTTAAAAAAAAATATAGCTGCAAGAAACTTTATAGCTGCATTCTAAGGAAAGATTTATTGTGACACAAATTCCCTTTTTTTGCTGTCTAAACTTTCTGCATGCTGATGCATATAAATATCTTGCTTTAAATGGATATGAATCGTGCTGTTTCTCGCTCACCATAGTCAGAAGTCATGCATGCGAAGTGGGCCCATATGGAATGCCGGGAGGATGTTCGCACATCTGTCTGCTCAGCAGCAACTACAAGGCACGAACTTGTCGCTGCAGGACTGGCTTCATCTTGGGGAGTGATGGCAGGTCATGCAAAAGTATGTTATTTAAGTCAAATAGTCTGCCTATTCCTGGGTATAGTTCTAGGTTTTATTTATCATGTTTATCAATAACAGTAGAAATCACACGGGCTGCTTTTAAGTAAAATGTATATCTCACACCTCGTTCATATATCCCTTCATTCCCTCAAAATGATTTGATTTGGCTTAGTTCATAGAAGTGACAAATTAAACCTGGAATGCTGTTTAAAGAATTCTAAAAATTATCATAAGTTTTATGTTGTCAGTCTTAGTCTTTCTTTAATTACTATGCATTTTCACAGCATATAGGTACTGAAATGCTGCTAAATAGTTTGTCACATCCAATATTTACCCATATAATCAACTTGCAACTCAGGGGCTGACCATTCATGTGACTAAGTCAAGCAAGGCTTTTCTTATAATGCTTTGTGATAGCAAGTTTGAGTTGTGTAACTATAGTTATACCTAATGTTAAGTATGCCCAATCACCTAAAGCCAAAAGGAGAATCCTGATAGTCATGGGGGGCACCTGCTTTTGTCTGGTTTCTTGGTCAAATCGCATTGATCTAGTTCAGATGAAAGGCATGCAATTAGATAAATTTGATGGATAGACAGTAGATAGATAATTGATCTCACTAAAACCTCATACGGTTTTCACTAGCAATTCCAAAAAAAACCCCAAACAATTTAAAAAAAAAGTCTATATTTTGGAGATTTTTAATAGGCATATTGATAGTATTAATCATCAAAGGATATTTATAAGTACCTCTAAGGAAAGAAATTTACTTTACTAAGCTTTGATTATTTGTAATTAACCTGCGTAACTAAATAGTAAAAATCTCAAAAATAGGAAAAATTGGTATCCATGTTCTGTATCTCAGTATTAAAGAATAGATTTGTAGTATTCCTTCCCATTTGAGAAACATTGACTGTAATCTTTTCTCTTGTTTGTTTCTGAGAAACTTTAGGTGAAAAAAAAAGTTATTTTGCGTTTGCTGGAGTTTAGGATCTTGTTACATATAATGATTACTACAGTCGTGGTCTACATTACCCAGATAGATCTTAATGAATTGTAAAATTAAATGTCTAAAATGCTGTATATATCCATTTCACAATAGATACAAAGTTATTCTATGATCAAGCATTGCTTTTCAGTTGAACTTTTACAGAAAAAAATAATTAGATAAAAGCAGTTCACCAAAGTAATCTGTATTTTAATTAAGGTAATGTAATTACCTAGATTTTTTTTAAGTTTAGATACCTTTGGAATAAAACATAGAATCATACAATCATAGAATAGTCAGGGTTGGAAAAGACCTTAAGATCATCTAGCTCCAACCCCCCTGCCATGGGCAGGGACACATCACACTAAACCACGTCACCCAAGGCTCTGTCCAGTCTGGCACTGAACACCACCAGGAATGGAGCATTCACAATTTCCCTCAGCAACACATTCCAGTGCCTCACCACCCTCACAGTAAAGACCTTCTTCCTTATATTCAATCTAAACTTCCCCTGTTTAAGTTTGAACCCGTTACCCCTTGTCCTATCACGACAGTCCCCCTTCAGATACCGGAAGGCTGCTGCAGGAGGTGCTCCAGTTCCCTGATCATCCTCATGGCCCTCCTCTGGACTTACTCCAGTAGTTCCATGTCCTTTTGATGTTGAGGACACCAGAACTGCACACAATACTCCAAGTGAGGTCTCAGGAGAGCAGAGTA
>JARCZZ010046145.1:0-33767 GCA_030323915.1 Brotogeris chrysoptera | reverse complement strand
CCATCCAGGCAGTTCTTTATCCACCAAGTGGTCCACCTATCAAATTGATGTCTCTCCAACTTAGAGACAAGGATGTCCTGTGAGACAGTGTCAAATGCTTTGCACAAGTCCAGTATGTTGAATTATAGTCAGACATATGCATTAAACTGTAAAATTTCCACAATTTATATAATCAATGTAAAGGGCTAAAAATAAATGAATGCTTTGTTAGGAAATATCAACAAAATTTTGCCTGAAAAGAAGTGCAGGCAGTTTGGTTTTATAAAGGCAGATCTGTTAAAACTTTTTACCGCCATATTAACAAATCCTGATGTAATTCTTATGTTGTTTTGGCTTCCTGTATTGAAAGGAAAACCTGAAAAGACTGAACAATTTCACCTCTGCTTTGTATCCTCTTGAAGTAAGCAGCTGTTATGAAATAAAGTGCTGTTCAAAATCTTTAAAGTTCCAGGGAATCTACTTTTGCCTTTGTTAAAATGGTCTCAGGGTTAGTAGGCCCTTGGTGGTGATGGAAGCATGCACTCCAGCTTTTCCTCTTTAGCAGCTTGTACTTGATTTTACTGTTTGGAAATTAAAGTTGTTTTCAGAACAGCACCTTAACTTGCTTCACAGCTCTCTCCGCTGTTTGGCTCACTTGGCTGCCTTAGCTTTAGAGAGGTTGAGAATGAGATAACGGAAGAATAAGTAGGTTAGAGCTGACCTGTAGCACACTGAGAGGGATCTGTGGAAAATCAGCTAAGAGTCTGTCCAGGAGCTTGGCACAAAGAACTCTGCTACTTGCTTGTGTGTTGGAGCTGCCACTTGAGACTCTTCAAAAAATCAAAAGCTCCTATAGCTACTGATTTCTTAAGATACTGTGCAGTCTAACAGGGTAGGTATTGTGTGCAAGAAGTAACTGGCTCATAAAGTATATGTGTGTATTTGGAGGCACTGAAAAAATGACCAGGGTAAAGTATCCAATGTTGCAGGGGATATCTGTGATTCAGAAAAAAAGGTAAAGCATGTACTAGACCAATAGTAGTTGGCTCCATTGTATGAAAGAGACTTTTAAGCCTGTAAGTTCTTTGTCTAAGGGCTCTTTTTGGTATCTGATGTGCTATAATGGCTGAATGTCAACTCCTACAAAAAGTGGTATAAATACTGTCAGAATAAAGCTCATTTTGCTAAGATCTAGGACAGGAAGCTCCTACTGTGCAAAAGCCACAATAAGGAAAGTCTGTTGCTAGCAATGCGAAAGCAAAGTAGGAATGTCCTTAACTCGGACTGAAGAATTACTGCTCTACCAAACTGGATCCAAGCAAAAGTGTTTGTACCTATTAAGTACTTGTAAGCTCTTAAATTTCTGAGTGGGAAAAAGCCCATTTTTGTGGGCCTGGTATTGGAAATAGGATGTACTTCTTTGGGACTTTCAGACTACTCCTGTAGCATCAATCTAACCTGTTCTGATGACTTCTGTTGTGATTGATTGCCTTTCTTGGTCCACATTTGTCACCATTCCTTCTAGGTGCTCTCACCTCTGAGGCAAGCAGTACAGAGTGTGTTCTGAGTTGTGAAGAGCTTTAAGTGTTATGAAAGGCTAGCTAGGAAAAAAATGAAGACAAAGAATGGCTGAGGTTCTGTTCTTTGGTAGACGATCTTCAGTTTTAAAATTTTAGTTTATCAGTATTTTGTGGGGGTTGGATGGGATGGAGATAAGACAATTATCTTGGCATGGGAAGCCATTTAAAACTGGAAGTGAACAGCTGTAAAAGCTCAAGAACTGATTGTCATTCTCTGGGACACTTGTACTTCAGGGCTCTGAACCTAAAGCCACTTATGCCGGTGAGTAATATTTAACCTAATTTGGGGGGAATAGGTGAAACTTCTGCAAGTAAAGGTTTTCAAGTTTGTATCCATACTATGGCTCATGCCTGCTTGAAACATCTGCTTTAAAACTATTTACATGTTTTATTGGAACAAAAATTGGTGAAGTAGAAATCCTAAGCAGGAATTCAGTCACCAAACTTTACATTAATGTCTCCCCTTACCTGGTTAGATCATGTGACAGTTTGCTGAAACATCTCTGTATTTTCCGTGATTATGGGATTCTGCTGTCAGACCGGGTTACTCCCTGGTTGCTCTGAGGCTTGCCACAGCTCTGCTTCTGGGCTCCTGATACCAAGTCAGTCAGCTGCATGTGGCATTACCGGTGGGTTATTAGCTTATGGCTGAGTGACTCTGTGGCCAGTATCCCAATGTCCCTGCCCTAATCTGAGCCTTATAATATCATATTAAAAGATAAATATGACTCCTGACCTATTTATTTTCAGAATGATTTGGGAAGTGCTTTGGGTTGCGTGATGGGCAAATCTAAGGTTTACAGGATTACTGGAGAACATGAAATTTATGTAGCTGGATCACATTCAGTCCAACAAAAATTCACCTTTTTTTTTTTTCTTTTTCCTCCCCTGAAAGTTGATACAGAATGTAAATTTAGTCATCAGAGCTTCCTGTTTGTGTTTTTTTTTTTATTTATTTTTTTAAACATTTGGCTTCTTTGCAGAAGCCAATAAGCTACTGACAATTTTTGTCAGCTTAGAAATCACAAACATCCAATGGTTTGTGAAAATCTAACTCTTAGTAAAGACATGATTTTGAGCATTTGAGCATTGTTAGATCCTGTATCACTTGAAAGCAGAAGGGTGTGTGGGAATAGCTTCTTAACATCGCACAGTTCCTTCCGCTGTGCTTTCAGTATGCCATCAGAGATGTGGGTATGTACCCATTACATTAATGCAAGTAGCAGCTGGAAGCCTAGTTACACTGAGGCTTCCACTCTGTGTAACTACTGAGCTTAATTACATTAGCAAAGTAAACATTTCCCTAGCATAGATGGCATCTATGTCTTTAAAGTGAGTAAGGTTTAATGCATAGTTAATAACAAAGCTGTCCAAATAATGCCTTCATTTCTAGGTCAGTGCTTTCCTTTTAAAGTATACTTCTGTTCTGAAAGGCAATCTGTACAAAAGGTCTGTTGGGTTCTGTATTACGTTAGTGTCATGTTTTCACTTATATATGTTATAGTGTTATATATGATACCGTTTCTGTAAAAGCTGTGCTACTAAAGTTGTCAGGCTTCAGAAAACAGTGTGCTCTTCCCTCAGGAGATATCACTCTAATTTTAGATATCTGAAAACAGTATATAGCAGAAGTAAAGATGGGGGGAAAGGTGAGAATTGGATGTATTGGATGAGTAAACATTCCAAATTTACTCAGTAAAAGTGAAGCCCATAGAAAAAGAAAAGCTCATAAATGAAGAAATGACCTTTGTTAGCTCATGGTTATAGTTGTCAGCATAAAAGGGGATCCAGAGGAGATGAGAATCAGGAGAGCAGATGGGTATGCTGAGGCTACACTGTAGCTGAATAGTGAAACTGGGAACAAGAAGTGTTCGTAGTGGGAGAAATGCTCTATGGAGTCTGTTGTGCCAAATCCTAAGTCCCTGAATATTTGATCATGTTTAGTTATGGTTCTGGATGAAACAGAGAAAATGTACTTAAGTGTGTAGAGAGGCCAAGAAGTTTAAGGCTGAAAACCCAACTTTTTCTTGTGTGAAGAAAAAAAAATTGCAGAGGGACTTGTGTTACTGAAAGAATAAAGTCAAGGAAATGCAGCTCTTAGCAGGTCTGTTTTGTTGGGAGCATGTCCTTGTGTCTTGGGTGCACAAAGTAAGAAAATTTTGCTAGTCAGATTTATGTGATGAGGGCCTGGATGAGAGTTTTAACTGTCAGAGCTGAAAGAAGAGGTTACTTCCTAGACACTGTAGTCTTTGTCCTTTAGTTTTGCACAAAGGGAAAGCTCTAAATGAGGTAGTACCGGATGAATATGTGGCCTGTGAAGGGTTTACAGTGGAGAACAAACTGTATTAAATTGAAATATGCATAAAAACTAAATTAGACTAGTTTATGAAGTAAAGTTGAAGCCAATTATGGAAATCAAGGATGATGTAATAGTTAATGAAACCACTGTAGCAAGCACAGTGAAGCTATGCTGATTGCCAAGAACATCTTGCTTTTACAGTACTTACGTAACCGTTAGGAAAGGCCTTAGAGTGTTTTTTAATGACAGTAAACCTTTTTAATAACATTTAATTTCTTTACTTGCTGTTCTTCTCCCTGTGATGTTTTTTGCTGCGTGTGTGTGTGCGGGCAGTTAAAAAGACCTACTGTTTGTAATATTCCCAAGCAGTATTCCAGGTTATACAGGTATTTTTGTTGCCACTGTGAGTTTCTGTGAATTGTATGTGTGTAGTCTTTTAAGAAAGAAAATTCGGTCTCCTGAGGACTTTTATTGCCCTTACCAGCTGAGTGGAAAATTTGTGATGTTGTCTGCCATCATTTGCTTCTGTTTTCAGCAGTCCAAATTTTAATTTCAGTAGAGGAAAGAAATACCAAACAAAACACAAAGCAATATAATATTGTGTTGGCTCGGTGATAGTAGCTGTTTTCCAGACTTTTTGTGCTCTTAAAAAATGGTGTAACATGGGTCTGAGCATTACGGAACTTGAATTGTCACTTCTCAGAAATTCTCAGTCCTGTTCTCTCAGTAGAAAACTAGATTTCACTTCACAAATCCTTGTCTGACTGAAGTCATAATAAAATAAGCCAAGTGGACAGGATTCCCAATTTTAAATTAGAGATTTGTTCTGTATGCTGATAATAAAAGTTGACTTGCTACAGATCGCTGGGTTTTAAAGTTATTCTGTGTTTTACAGATATATAATAAGTTAAACTTATGACTAACATGCTGGACTGGAAGCTGAGAGATCATCGCTTGAAAGACTTCTTGTAAGACCTTGGGTAATTCAGGTTACACATACCTCAGTTTCCTATGTACAAAATGAATGTTAAAAAAACAGGTTAGAAGGTTTAAAAATGTGTTCTGAATTGTCAAAGCCAACTCTTTGTAGAAATACCAATATTTGACAAAATTTTACCTGAAAGGAGCAACAGTAGAGTATATGTACTCAGGTATGGGGAATGAAGGTGCTGGGCTCTGCTCTCCTAAAGTCTTATTACTGGTATCGGAAGGGGACTTTACTGTTGTTTCAAATCACAATTAAATGATATGAGGTGCTTATTTTTCAGAATATCTGAAACATTTGTGCTTTTTCATGCTTAGCTTTTTTTTCACTTGTAAGAAAGATCCTCTGTTTGCTTTATCCAGTATCTGGAGACTGATTTTTTGTGGTCACTCCTTCTGCTTCCAGTCTTCCCTGATCTAGGAAGTCTAAAGGAGAACATGCTAACTTTTCTTCCATCATAGAATCATAGACTCATAGAATAGTTAGGGTTGGAAAGGACCTTAACATCATCTAGTTGCAAACCCCCTGCCATGGGCAGGGACACCTCCCACTAAACCATGCCACCCAAGGCTCTGTCCAGCCTGGCCTTGAACACCGCCAGGGATGGAGCATCCCTGGGCAGCCCACTCCCATGTCACCTTCTGATTTCTCCTCCTCAACTATCTGGTTCATCTTGTATATTTTTTTTTTTTGTTTTTTTTAAGCCAAATTTTGAGGAGGGCACTGGGGGTCTCAGAGGGCCTGGGAGAGGTGGTCGTGATGTGCTGGTGGGTGCTTCCAGCTGGAGGGGTCACTCTTGAACAGAATCTGTCCCCATGCATGTTTTGAGGCATTGGCTCAGGTTGCCCAGAAAAGCTGTGGCTGCCCCATCCCTGGCAGTGATCAAGGCCAGGTTGGATGGGGCTTGGAGCAACCTGGTCTAGTGGAAGGTGTTCCTGCCCATGGCAGGGAGTTGGAACTACATGATCTGAAGATCCTTTCCAACCCAAACCATCTATGATGGGTGTTACTAGCTGGAAAACAGATCATCAGAACTAAGCTACTGGGTAGAGCAAGGGACTTTGTAGATAGTAGAAAGTGTGTATTTAAATAGCCCATTCAGCTGTAATGCTTGTTTACTGTGTACTTAACAGCACTGTTAACCCCATGGGAGAATCTCTGTATGGTCTGTAAATTAGAGAAACAGGCTGTTAACTTGAGAAGCTTGACTCAAAGCTCCTGTCAGTGAGTATTCAGTGAATTTCTGAGACATGAGGTAGATTAAGTAAAATTTTTTTGTTTGCAAAACATAATTTTGTAGTTGGAAAGTGACCCAAAATGTTGGAAAAAAACGGAAGAGATCCTTGAGAGTTGGTTGTCTTGACATCCATTCTTCTGTGCATCTATATATTCAATACGTATATATATTCAATACATGTATTCAAGTTGTAAAGCAGAATGTCTGAAGAGGGCTGTTAGGAGTTTTGCATTGTTAGGCTATAAATTAAACTTGTGTTAATATTGTGTAACTAAGAGAAACTGCTACCAAGTACTTGAAAGTTCCGAGTTGTGCATGTGGTGGCAAGATACCCAGCTAACTAGTATTTTTATCATACCAAGACAAATATGTTGAGGTGGAATCAAACCCTGGTTTTGGATTGCAGGTGTTTGAGTGAAGCAGTGTAGGTATGAAATAATCAGAAACAGAAAACTGATGAATAAAGCTATGCTTCAAAGAAGTCCAAGCTCTTAAAAGTGAAGTCATACTCAGTTAAAGCTTTGCTGCTTTTGCAGTTCTTGTAGGCTTTTGATAATGCTACTACTGTGTTTGTGATCCCAGGGTAGCTTTAATTAATTTAAAAAAACTAATTAGATAATTTTCCTTTTTTTTTTTTTTTTTTTTTTTCCCTCAGGGAGTTGTGAAGCAAGTTTGAGTTATTTTGCAAATAATTTCTGAGCTTGAGAGTACTGACTCTATCAGACATGAAATATTAGAAGCAGTGCAACAGCTCATTGCATTGTATGTGTATTTTTTCCCTGTCATCTATTCTGCATCATAAATCAAAAATCTTCAAGGATTAAAAACAGAGAAAGCATAAAAGGGGATAAGACAAGAATAGGAAAGGAAGAAGAAAGCAATTCTTAATTTTCTTTCAGAAAAATTAGTTGTAAATGAGTGACAGACAAGTTTCTGCAACACTGAATATTGCTTTCTTTCCTATATTGACCAAACACAATAGTATTTTGTATCTGCACAGAATCATTGCATACGAAGAACTTGATGTTGCTTGTTTCTATAGCTACAGTAAATGTAATTACTAGAGTATCTTTTGCAGATTCCATTGTAACTTCAGGTATCTAATAACATTTACTTTTTTTTAAAGCGTTTAGGGCAAAATGCTCATTTTGACTGTAACACAAGTAATACCATTTTCCATCTTAGTTAAGTACTTTGTCATAAGATTTATCTCTGCAGAGCCTGGGGTTCTGTCTGTAAGCATATTACAGATATCATTGCTACTTATTTTCTAGAAGGAAGATAAAGTAGTGTGTGTCTGGAGAAGCTTCTCTTCCATTTTTACTGTTTGCTACATACCACTGCAAATTCAAAATGAAATTACTGCAGAGATAATTCATACTATTCTGTGATATCTTGAATTAAACCAGAGGCACCTCAGAGACCATAACATTATCTCTGGGAATACAAACTATATAAATACAGACTTGTGATGCAGGGTTATGTTAGAATGTATGATTTTCTGAACCACAGAGAAAAAAACAGGTAAAGAATGTTTATTTCTTCATGAGAGCCAGTTTTTTAGCTAACTGCCTCATAATTATTCTGTGGGAAGAAGGAGACTTCTTTTTCTCTTTTAGAAGAGGTTCTTGATGAAAAAATGATAGATTCAGTCAAGCACAATCCAGGCTGAACAGACTTTTAAATTGTGGCATATGAGGCGTTTAATGGTTATGTGTATGAGGGGACTTTGTTCTGAACCCCCGAAGGACACAGTAGCAGAAAATGGGTATCTGAGTTTATCTTGGTAATGTGAAAATTAGCATGGAAATTTATATAATTTCAGTTGTTTGCTGTAGTATATTTTGACTGCGTTGAATATAAGAACTATCTTTTATCTTGGTTCATAACTAGACAGGGGTTCAGACTATCATCAGGTCAGATTTCAAGGTAATTGGTAAATTAAGATTTCAATTAACTGGACTGAAACTAACACTAGGAGCAAAATTAACTTGTTTAAGGATGAAGTTCTTATTTGACCTTAACTTTTTTACTTTGTTCATCTCTTACACTGTGCAACATGTTGAATTTGAAAATAATATGCACAAAAAGCATTAAAACCCCCACATTGCTAGTCCACAGAAAGTTTTCTGGGATACCATAAGCTGTCTGAGAGAGTAAAAAGTCTGCCCAGGTTGCCATTTTGTCCCTTCAGAAGAACTAGCTGACTTTGGTGTCCTTGCATGAAATGCTTCTCAAAATGTTTGTTTGTTTTGCATATATATGTGTGTGCATATAAAAACATAAAAGACCCTTTACGTATCTGTATGTGACACATATACAGTGTATATGTATTTAGTGCTCATACATTAAATTGGAAGAAAATATTTTTATTCTAGTACAGACTTATCCTTGTTGACTGTCTTGAATGGACTTACTGGTCTTGGTTTTCAGTGAGTCAGTTAATGGAGTTTCTCTTAGAACTTAAACTGCTTACAAATTTTATTGGAATTTTATTTCACTTCCATCTTCATCCATGGCAGTACTTACTCTTGTTGAATGTTTGCCATTTTTATTCTATTTGACAGATATGGAAATGTCAAATGTAAAAATTATTGAGCCTAACTGGACTTCTATTGGAGCATGGTCAAAACTGTAAATGAGTGGAATGACAGTGGCAATGACTTGCACAGACTGACCATGCCCATCTTTCCTAGCTTTGTGATAAATTATATTGTGGTCAGCAGTCACAAGACATTGATCAGATACTGTCATGGTTTAAATCCAGCTGGTAAATTGGCACCACACAGCTGTTTGCTCACCCTTCCTTTTCCTTCCCTGCTCTAGGCAGATGGGGAAGAGAACCAAAAGAATGTGAACCCCACAGACTGAGATAAGAAGAGTCCAGTGACTAAAGTACAATGTACTACTAGTAATAATAATAAAGAAAATAGTAAAAGGAAGAGAATATAAACCCAAAAGGTGGGGAGGAGAACAAACCTGCAGTGATGCCTGATACAATTGCTCACCTCCCACTGACCGATACTGAGCCTGAGCAGCGATCAGTCTTCTGGACCTTTTGTGCTATGACATGGAATACCTCTTCGGCTAGTTTGGGTCAGGTGTCCTGTCTCTCCTTCCTCCCTGCTTCTTGTGCCCCTCCTCACTGGCAGAGCATGAGAGACTGAAAAGTCCAGGTTAAGTGCTGCTTAGCAGCAGCTAAAACATCAGTGTTTTATCAGCATTGGTTTCAGACTAAAGCTAAAATACAGCACTGCACCAGCTACTAGGAAACAACTCTAACCCAGATGAAACCAGGACAGATACATTGTAAAGCTGCAAAACAGGAACAGCCCAAGAAAGTTTTACAGGCACAACCTCACAGCTGTTCCTCCAGACTTTCAGAATGGAGTGACTAGTGAATGTGGCTTAGCAGTTCCCTGACAGTTTGCTTTTCTCCATAGCTGACAGCTGGCTAACACAAAAGCCATGCCAGGGAAGTCCTGATGCTAATTTTGTAATGTGCCCTAACATAAATAGGAGCTAGTGATTGACCAGCTCTTATGTTGCATAGTAAGAAAAAAATAGGAAATTACAGGTTTGGAGCATTTAATGGGCAGAGGTTGCTTGCATTTAGCCTGCAGTTCTTTGGGCATCAAAAGGCATAGAACCAAGTTGGCAGATTTGTTAATTCCCTTTCTTATACATAGCACCTGTTATAAAAATAGAAAAGAAAGGAGGAGGTTTGGGCTTATTCCAGGCAGGATCCCAGTTTCCTTCATTTGGTACATGGATGGTGTTTCCTTTTCTGGCACTCAGGGATTTGATTATTTACACAAGTTTGCTTAGCGAGTGCACAATTTAAAAAATTATTTGACAGGAAAAGACTTGCCTGCATGTGTGCACATGCATATGGAAATTTTTGTTCTGTATGAATGTGTGGCATGGACAAGAAAGCATGTTCCTTTTGACAGTATAATAGGTATGGTGGAAACATCACAGCATCTTGGCCCATGCTCAGCCTTTCTCCAGCAGCCCTTTAGTGTGTGGTGCTCTCTCTGCCACCCTGTGTAGGCTGAGCAGTGAGGTGGATGTGGCTGACACAGTGACTGGGAAAGGGGACCTGGGAGCCAGAGAAGAGTGAAGCTGTTCTTCAAGACTTGCTTCTTGTTGTAGGTATGCAGTGCTTGGGGCATTGAAAGCCCAGTGGGACTAAATAAAAGAAATTCACTCACTAATAGTGTCTCACTATGGCTTACTCAATTGTGTGTATGCATTTATTTTACATGTGAACAATACTGATTTGGATATGCGTGGTATCTGTATTGCACATGATGCAGCAGCTGTACTAGTTGCGGTTTTATTGTTCATTACAATATAGGTAGTTTAGGAAAAAAACATAGAAATGGAGAACAGTGACCTACAAAATATGTGGATATTGTATGCTTGGGAGGTTCTTTCCTTTAAGTTCATGAGGATATTCAATTTTGCCCTTATATGTTGATGAAGACCCATCTTCTCTTCAGGTTTTATTGTACTGTTGGAGTTTTTTGTATTAATTACAGTTCTTTTAAATGAAATAGAAATAAACTGGATTTCTCATATATTCACACAGTTAGTGCTATGGTTGCTTAGCTTGAGATTATTTCTTTGCAAGAAAACCCCAGAAAAAGCAAAAACCCAGTTCAAATTATCAAGTTCAATATTAAGACAATGCGGGAAGTGGAGTACTGTTAAAGAGTTGTAATTGAGAAGTCTTTTTCTGAAGCTTGCATAAAGTCTAATGTTATTGACAGTACCAGAGTCTTGCCTAATAGTTGTAAAATCTTTGGGTGTCACATATGCTGCTGTTTTAAATTTAACTGGTTGTCCTGTGTAGTCATCCTGTTGTGTTATGTGAATTGCAGACTTGGTAGAAGAAAGGTATTAAGATATTTCATGGCAGCTTCTTTAGTGATTTCAAATGAATTAGCTTAGCACTTCGAGTCGTCTTTTTCTCAACTCATGTTACTCCTTGGCAACACTAATAAAGGATAATATAAAGGCTGGATTGAATGATAAAGTGACAAGAGTACAAAAACTTAAAACAACTTTCTCCCTTCTCAATCCAGTGAAAGCCAATATTGTGCTCAGATTTTGTGTTGCATGGATGTGGTGATCAGGTTAGGTGAAAGTAGTGGAGGCTTTATAAGCAATAGCAGACAATGTAGTCTTTTAATCTTTCTGGGCCCTCCTATTTCTAAGGATGAATATGCCACCTTTTTCAGTTTAAATTCTGTTTCAACAAATTTGGACCAGGCACACTTGTTGATTCTTGTTCCTGCCATGCTTTTCTTCTCATTTTAACTCTGCTGCCAGCCATGCGTTTCCTGTCCCCACTGGGTGCTTTCCATACTCTCTTCTTCTGTCTTCCTGATTTCTTTCTTTATCTCTGCTTTTCTTACTGCCATTAATTAGCACTCTTCTGGAAATTATGTTGATAGAGATCTCCAAAACTGATCTGTGTTGATTATGCAGCCAACAAACAATGGCAGAGCCAGGGCTGTTCTTAAGGTCTGGTGTCAGCATTGCTTGGCGATGCTGTAGGAGCCAAGAATTGGCTGGGTACAGTGGAATATTTTTCTCTTCGGTTTTGTAGAGCTGAAAAATATTTCTGTGAAACCTGAAAAAGTGTGGGTTTGATTTTTGGGGTTTGTTTTTTTTTTAATAAAGTTGAAGCAGTGCAACTTTAAAACTAATCGGAGAAATGCAATGTAACTAGATTGCATTTAGAGGATCTGGTTTAATTTTTGGAAAATAACCTTTCAATTGACAAACAACCCTGGAGATAATGCTTTTTGACTCCATCAAATAACAAGATAAATATTGGGCAAATGCATCATTGCAGAGTTCTTTCAAATTTCTGAGACAGGCAAAAGACTATTTTATGTGAGGATGTCATTTTTGTGTTGTAAGAATGACAAATGACAACCAGTGATTAGGAGTTGCTTCTGTAGAGTTTCGAGAGGCATTTAATAAGCAAGAAAAGTAGTTTAGAAAATGCCAGTGTACACTGACAGTGTGGTTTTAGAAAGTATGGCAGCATTTTCTGTGACCGATAACCTGTCTAATGTTGAGAATTCATTTGAAATGCCAAGTATAGGACAGGTCAAATAACCTGGCCGTAGCATACCTGAGGGGAAAAAAAAAAAAGGAAAGAAAAAAGTGTGGCTCATTAAAAAATGTAAATTTTCTTTTATTATTTTACATCTTGATATCTAGGTAACTTGTGCGTTTTTTTTTGTTTGGTTGGTTGTTTTTGTTTTTGTTTTGTTTTTTTACTGGAATGAATGTTGGGCTGTGTCACAGAGACAGTTTGGTTCAGCTGAGTAAACTGGCATCCAAATCATAACCATTTCCTGAGTTGGCTGCTCAGTAATGCTTCCACCAAGCTGTGCTCCCTGTTATTGCTGGCTCTTGTCCTGGGAACTGTGCTTCCCGTACTTAATTAGATGAGAAAAAGGATGAGCTGTTCCTTTCTTTTGCCCTTCAGGTTCATGTCTGGAGGGTCCTGATTCTAGTGCGTAGTAGCACAGCTCACTGAGCTGGCTGCTAACCTTAGAGCCTACCTTCTGAGAGAGGATCTGCTTTGCCTTCTCAACTTGAGACTAAATTCCAAATAATATTACTCCTGTCTTTAATGCAGTGTGACTATGGAAAGACAAAGTGTGAAGTTCCCAATGCCTTTGTTATTTTGGATATCTCCATAACTTTGGTGTTAAAAAGGGTCTAGATGAGGCCATCAGTGATATGCTTTAGTGGTGGTCTTGACACTCCTGGGGTTATGGTTGGACTTGATGATCTTAAAGGTCTTTTCCAACCTTGTTGGTTCTATGATTCTTTCCTATCTGAGTTATGTCAGTATGCGGAAAAAGATAGCACCTTCTCTAATTAATGGTGAAGTGAATCCTGGCAAATACAGTCCTCCAAATATCAAGCAGCCAGAAATGGTTCAAATGTTCCTGTACCAGGTGACATCAAGCTTGTCTCTAAAAGCTAGCATTAATAGGAGCTAATGTGGATCAGCTGAGTTCTTGGCTTCTCTAAAATGATGTGAAAAGGGAAGTAATTAGTACTTTCTCAGCTGGCCTACATTTGAGAATCTTCAGTAAACCAGCAGTGATGACACGCAGTAGTCATATTTACATTAGTCATGTCAGGAAGGGTTAAGGTTCAGAGACAGAGGCTTTAAGGAGTTGATGTTAAATGGGTCAGCTGCATTTGGTGCCTTCCATGCCACACAGCTGGAACATGGTGAGAGAACGCAAAACTGTGCACTTGCTGTGGCCACTGTTTTGCTCTAATTAACGTAAAGTCTTTGCTGTGTCTGCTAAAAGTGTTCACTGAGTCATTAGAATTAATCTATTGGGGTTACCAGTATTTAAATGCAAGGAGAGTAGCAAAAGAAAAGTTTAGGGTTTAGAATGTCTCTGGAGTGAACCTAGGTGTGCCATTTTCCCTACTACTGTGAGTGACACCCCATGCTTCTTAGAGCCATGAGAGACTTTATTCCTTGCTGGGAAGTAACATTGGAGCCCTGAGGCAGCCCTTTTTCTACCCAACCGCTTATTCCCTTCCACTAATCCGCTTTCAGTACAGTATATGTTTTGCCTCTTATAACAGAATAATCTCAAACTAAAAGGATATTAATATGCACACATGAGTAATTAGTAACAGTAATCATCTTTGTTTAGAAAAACGTATGTAAGGATTGCTTACCTTTCTAAGGAGGATGCAGTTAATAGCTTATTGCAAGCAATGAGAGCAGAACCATGTATTTTTATGAATTGGTTTATGAATTTAACAAAATATTGGGTGGAGTGTGAGTGCTACAGTATTTGAAACTTGTATCTGCTGTCAGGTGGTCACAGTCAGTCCTCTGAGGACTGTTAGAGGATTCAGACAAAGTTATGTTATTCTGGTGTCAGAAAGGTCAGACGCTAGGATTCAGAAAAATTATTTGCCTCAAATGCCAAATGCAGATTATCTGAAAATAGCCATATGCCAGTTTGTTATGGTGATGTGCACACGCTTGAGGTAGTACGTTGCTTTTGATGGCAAATGTCTTGCTCAGTGAGATGAGTAGAAGCAAAGTGTCAATGCAGTGAATATAATCCATTCCAATATTAGAATGTGGGGCAGGATCCCAGGAGCTGGCATGCCCTGACGGCCCAGTGGTTACAACCGCAGCTGAGGGTGCTCAGTACCTCAGTGCTTCAAGCAACTAGCATTCAGTGCTTCTAACTATTTTTTTTTCTTTTTCTGAGAAGTATGAGTAAAGGATAACCAGTCCCATCACAAAATAGAGTTGCAGTGGAGAGTATGGTCTAGTGGAAATGGACAAGTCTTCTGTATTTTTATTTATTTCAGCTAATGCACTTCTGGCTTAATGGACAGCCTTATCCATACCCATGCTCTCTACAAAGTGAGTTTGCAAGTGACAAAAGTAATACCATAAAAAAGAAATAAACACATACACCCCCCCCCTTCAAATCTCTTGCTTCAATTTAAGGCATTCTCTGACTTGGATGTAAAGGTTGAGGATTGACAGTGATGATGTGAGGAAGTAGCAATGGCTAAGAGTTGGGGTTATTGAGGGATAGGTGAGTAGGTAGGTGAGAAGTGTTACTTGTCAAGCACTAGATTGCTTCGTTAATAAAATGGTAGTTTTTTTTCAGAAGCATAAATGGCAGGTGGGTATCTCTATCCCACCTCAATCCCTTAGGAAAACCCTGCCCGAGGAGTCCTGCCTTGACTTTGAAATGGCAAACCGGGTAAGGCCTGTAGGAAGGGAACTGTTCAGAGCTGATTGCTGCCACCTTTAGGCGAGCTGGAAATCGTCTCCATGCTGTTATATGTTCTCCAAACTACCAGTTGTAAACGTAATTCCAAATTCCCTTAACTTCTAGAGATTTGGTGCGTGGATCTAGTCCAAAACTCACCTTCATTGCGTGCCCATGTGTTGAACTTGAAGTAACATTAAAACCAATATTGTACCAATGTCACAATAAGTAATTGTAATAAAATTTGCAGGATGCAATTGTAAAGAACAGAAGTGCTTGTTTTAGTTCATATTAAAATTTACTGTCTCTTGCTTTTGTTTTACTGTACTTGATATTAACTTCAAATAAATACACCAGTGTTGATGTTTACTTCAGTAGTGTATTTGCTTATTAGTCGTAAGAAAAATCACAGAGAATCTTTTCTTTGCACCCCCTTTCTACATAGCACTTCCCACCTGTCAAATATGTCTGTTTGAATGCTTTTGGTATTTTGGTCTGTTTTAAGAGCATTAGAAAATAAAGGTTGTTCTGTAGCTCATACAAGAGGACAGTTCTGAACATAATTGAAAAATAAAGATACGTTGCCAAAAATGTGTGTTGCTGTGTCTCTGACTATGGTATTTATAGGAGACCCATCACCATAGCAACTAAGTCTATGCTAAGTAATTGCCAACAGATTTATTCCTTTTTTTTTTTTTTTTTTAGTTTTTTTTCCTTCTTTTAACTTGTATAATGTCTAGTCTTGACTATAGTTTTAAATCTAACAATTGTGTATACGTATACATGTTTGCACACTGCATTTGGAAGATAAGCCAAGGGTCTCACCATGTATAATTCCAGTTCTTGCAGAAGCATCTTTTGGATTCTAGGTGTCCATGGTTGCTGTTTTCTTATAAATGAAAAAAAAAACCAGTGCAGAGCAGTTTTAATAAAGGCAGTTTTGGTGTTACAGTAAGATGTTGCTGTCATGCTGTCATGTAAGCCAGACATCAGGACAAAGCAAACGTTTTCTACAAAGCCAAAGCAATTTCTTGAAAGACATTAGATTTGTATTTAATAAGCAGCTACTTCAAGTAGTGGAATTGCCTATGTTAGCTGTTTCTCTCACTCCCCATCAGCAGCACTTGGATATTGCTTTACTCTGCAGCAGATCAGTGGGGTTGCATTTCACCTGTGGGTTGGCTGTTTTTTTTTCTTTCTGGTTCATTCTGTTGTGTGAAACAAATGTGCAAACTTGCTTTGGAGGATTTACTATCCTCCAGGCTATAGTCTGTGTGAACAATTAGTGAAGAAGCAAGCTGCAGACCAATGGGTTTCAGCATCTTCATTCACTTTTCAGTTGCTGGTGACTCCTCGGAAATCTTCTCTTCATGCAGTCACCTCCGCGTTTGCTTCAGGAGTGTTCTGGAGAATACTGGAGTGTTTTATAAAATTTGTGCTTTCTTATGAGGGAAGTGGCCTGCTTCTCCATTGCTCTGTTCCCCAGAAATGCTGTTTCATGAGCTTATTCTGTTTGTAACCCTATTCTTTGGGAAGAATCCCCTAGCCTATCATTCTATTCTTAGCAGTGAGAGAAACAAATTGTAAGAGTTTCCTCTGCATGTCTGGTTGTTCTTAAAATGTACACAACTTGGTCTGTCTGAAGATATCTAGTGAAGTAGCTATGCTTTGAACATGGTCTTGCAAAGCTTTGCATTTGGGTAGAATAATGATAAGGTGAAGCCTTTGTGCTTCTGACTGACTTTAGTTTCATCTTGTTGGGAGATCAAATGGATTTATTTACTCTAGCAGCTAATGCATCTTGCTGCTTCAAAGACCCGGTAACTGAAATATCTGACTTCTAAGGTTTTGTCAGAGACTTGTTCATATTCATACAGGTCATGAACCATAGGTATGAGGTCTCTAAAACACTAGGTGCATTACATAGAATGTGAGTTTCCCTGGAAAGAGTGATAGTACCAAGACCAGTAGCGCAGAAGACCCTGTCATGCAGTATTTTGAAATTAACAGCAGCAACAGCAGTAACATTGGATATGTATTATGCACGCCTCTCAATACTATGAGCCATTTGTTACATTAAAACATGTATGTAAAATTGGATTTTCTAAATATATTCTTCATTATATATGCATAATTGTTGAAATATAAGTGAGGAATGGGTTAGGTGAAAAAGACCATTCAGAGCAGTTTTTCTGTTTCTGTGAATATCATATAGGAGTCTGTACAGACATGCAGTTTAAAAATTATACTGAATCAATGAGATGGACCTAATTAAACAGACTAACTCACTTTACCAGGAATCGAACCTTCAGTGTTCAGTACCACTTCTTTGAAATCTATAAACTGAACTGTTCCTGAACTGGATGTGGAGAGTCGCTGCAAATGAGAAGATAGACCCACTGAATATGGTGTGTTATAGAGTTTGTTGAACTTCGGTTCAGTAGGGCATAAAATGTACATACATAGATTTCATTATCTCAATCCATGTAATTTATAGCTGTGATAAGTACTATATCAAATCTTCTAAAAGGCAGTATGTTCAACTTCCAAATATCACTTAGTGCAGTAAGTGAAAAGAGCTCTTCAACTTTTAGAGATGATTCACTTGGGGAAATGTCCTTGAAAATGTCTCCTTGTATTCTAGCTAAGGACATGCTTATTACGTTTAATCTTCAGTTTGTAAGTTCTGCTGGAGATGAAGGTTAGACTAAACCATGGCAATGTTGTCTTGGCTGGCATAACAGCAAAGTATGCAAGTGGGTTTTAAAGCACAGAAAGTACAATTTCTTGTTCACAGTATCTATCCCGTTTAATATATATCAGAGAAGTCACAGGTATAACATCTGAATCATTATTGCTCTTTACAGACAATTACTCTTCTACTGACTCACGTCCCCTCACATACAGTTTGTTGCTTTTCAAGCCACTTCCGACTGTTAAATAGCCACACATCCCATTTAAAGTGTGTGGACTTTAAAATGTAGCTTGTATTTGTGTTAGACTTTTTTGTCAATGTCTCCTATTACTTATTTTTGCTTGCATATCCTAGTTTCTTTCCTCTTATGTCTATCAGTGACTTGCAAAAAATGTGAATGGATTTAATTTTTTAAATTTATTACTGACATTTGTTGGGGGTATGATTATTACAATAAACCACTTTCTTATTGAATGCTGAAAAGTACTGAGCTATGTTTCCAAGAGTTAAATCTTATCCAACAACAGGTCTGCATGCTCGTGGTCATTAAATAACAGTAAATAGTTTGATAAAATATTTTTTCTAGTTTCATCTTAAATGTTTTGGGTTAGTATATTTAATTGGTCATCTGATTTTGTGCAATATAATTTGGAATATTTGGAAACTTGCGTAAAATTATTGCATGTAATCCCATCTACCGTAACTGAACTGAGAGAGATTTTTATCTATATATGCCTCAGTTTCATATTTCAACATAATTCACATTTATGTTCCACTAGAAGAGAGCAAATTAGTGGAGTCTAGATTTCTTCAACTTCTCTGACCTTTGTGCAATGTAAAACATGAGGTACATAAAGATTAACTAGGTTTAATTTCGTTTGAAAATGAAATAATGCTATATATGCTAAATGACAGTCTGTGCTGGGGAACCCCACTGATTAGGAAACCTGATTTATTTGGATTTTGGCAATAAATTGTGTGAAAATTCATGTGAGTGAACAGCTATTGAGATGTGCTTTTTAATAAAAATATGTAGTATTTGTATTACATAATATCTAACAAGGGAGGCCTAAGAATTTAGTGGGATGAAAACAGCAACGTTGAACAGACTTTTCTTTGAACTCTATATAATTAAATCAACTGATTATTTCTTGTTCCTAAATTGAGGCACTTTATCTTGAACAGTGATTTTCCTGTGGATAATTTGTTCAGTTTTAATAGTCCTGGGCAACCTGCTGTTGCTGACCCCCCTTGAGTGAAGGGGAGCATGCGTGTATGGATTTGGTAATCTCTCCTTTCATCCTTAGCCATTCTGTCACTCACTGGAATTAACTTGACTTTGCTAACTTGACAGGATTGGATTTTTCCCATTAACTCTTCCTTTTACAGTTCGGTGAGGTAAATTGAGCTGTTTAGCGTGGCCATGAAATTTTATGGAGTAAAATTTGTCCATTGATTTACAACATAAAGCAAATAGATGTGATGGTTGGTTGTTTCTGTGCTTTGAATTAGCATTACGCAAGTCCTCACTCCTTGAGAGGAGGTACAAGGGAACTTTGAGATGGATGTTGCAACTTCTTTTAATACTTCTTTACTACTTCTTTTTCATTATGCTTAGAAAATAAACTGCACATAACCCCCTGACAAAGTTAATGTCAGCTGAATTTGCAAACTTATCTGTATGCTTTAAGGTTTCAAGAAAATGCTTTCTGGTGATTAAATCAGTCTGCACAATGTGAACATTTCTAATAAATTTTTGAAGCAGTGTAGCACAAAAAAACTTGTAAAAATGTGTTTTCCTTAATTATGTGGCTCTTTACACTTTAAAATTTGAGATGGTTTTGTCACTGAACATTGAGACCAGTAAAGGACCTATAATTGATATTTTCAGATTAATAGCACCTTATTGTAACAGTCTTTATTATCATAAATTGATCAATGTTGTAAAAAATGGGGCCTTTTTGAGCTTATAGTGAATTCTAAAATTTCCCTGTGTTCATGTGGAAATAATAGCATTATTGCCTTAAATTTTAATGCATATTACCCAAGCAAAATATGTGTCTCTTTATCAAGGTGATATATGCGCCTATTCTCTACCAGCTTAAAATGTGTCTTGGTTTAAATTATGGGAGAGGTAAATGTAATGGCAGAACACAGCATGCTACATTTGTTGGCAACAGAAGCTGATTCAAATTCCAAGTTGGTCTTGCTTTCCATGCTTACTAAACCCATAAATTTCAGTCATTTATCTGAACCCCATATTCTGAGTGTTCAGTTATTCCTTCTCTCCCTTCACCTTGATTTGTATAAATCTTCTGTATATAGCAAGAGCTTTCGTGTGTCCATATTATTGTTATTTTCTAGGGCTACAGGGAAAACATCATGTTTTCCCTTGTTGAAATAGATAACATAAAAAAAATATTCAAAAACTAGTGTCATGGGTATTTCCAAGGGCATAACAGTGCTAATGTAAAAAAGAACAAATAATAAAATCTGCCACGGAGGGATTTCAAGTCTATAAAACAAATAACTTGTGTGAATATGATAATACACTGATTACATACAGAAGTGATTTGCATTGGTACAGCTACAGGTCTTTTTTGAAAAATGTAGCTGAATATTGATTTGAATATGTTCAAGATCTGAGAACATCACTGTCAACTTTTTTCTATTCAGAAATTCTTATGCAGGAATTGCAAGAAAGCTGTGCTCATACAGATAGGTTAGAAATCAAAGCTGAGTGAGAGATGCTGCATAGCTGAATATAAACATCTGAAAGGTGAAAAATAAATTACTGTTTTTCACTTTAATACTAGAAATCTTTAGCAGGAGAGTTCAAACTCAACATAAAGATATGCCACAGGATGTGCCTTTCTTTAAAAGCTTGTATTAAGCCTTGTACAGTTTTATTTTAGTAAGGCATGAACACTTTGAATTGTTAGCTTTTACCATGCTGTTTTGTGAACCAGATGAACAAGCAGCTTGCAGGGCGCTGGAAGGCCAGAGCCTCAGGTTGGCTTCATGCATACTGGGATGAAATAAACCCCTTGGCCCCTTCCTTGGCCATGCTCTCACTTTCCAGTAAGTGGCCATGTGGGTAGGCAGATGTATCCAAAATACCTCTTGTAGAGTTAGATGTCCTTGCTACTGCAGCAAGATTTGTGGAGTATTGTAGCACTAATCTACAAGTTGGAGGCTGGAAGTGCTAGTTGCCCCACTTGGAGACTGAACATGAGGGCATAAATCTTCAAAACCACTGTAACAGTACATGTATGTATTTGCTATACTCATATGTTTTTAAAACGAGTGTAATTCTTGTTACCACTGTGTGCTACTGATTTATGCTTGTGAAAGTGAGAGTATATTATGGTTTCCTTTTTGCTTATGTACCACAGGTATAGGCTAGATCAGGTTGTGTGCCTACAGTGTGTATCTGTAGAGTTGAGCATTTTTTCTTCATGTGCTTTCGTGTAGTAAAGGCATGTAATGGGTGTTTGTATATATTAAATTTATGAAATGCATTTATAACCTGACTAAAACTGGCACAAATAGTAAAACTTGCTTTTTGGAGCGAATTCGATTCATAATAGAACAAATCAAACAAAACCAAAGGGTGAATATTAATTAGAATAATCTTTCTAAAAGGGGAAAAAACCAAAAGTTTGAAGTCAGCCTGAATCATGCCTGCTGTAACACAAATACTAAAAAGAAAAGAATTATTCTTCAGTTTTAATTCATTTTTTGCAGTTTGTAAAAAAGCCTGTATCCTAAAGATGTGTATTCAAATTTTGGTTGCTATTACTTGTTTCTGCAGAGTCTTAAGCTAGTTAATCTCCATTTTCCAGCTTCTAATCAGTAAAATATTTCAATATGCTTTTCTCTTAATGTGTGTGTAACATCTGAAAGTTTTATTGTGCTTGTGTAACAGAACTCCCACTGTTGGCTTGACCTTGGTTGGTTTTTAGATACAGCTGCTTTGCAATCTGCTAATTCAAACATAATTCAGGCTGAATTCTTACTTCCCAAGAATTAGCCCGTTATGAAAATCAGTTACTTCAGCAAAAATATATTCCTGTAATATGGAACAATTCAGCAATAGAGTGATCACCTCATTCATGCCTTAAAGAATTTAAATGCTGACTTAAGGAATTTAAGTGCTGACTTCAAATGCAATCTTCTAGCATCATGTATTTTGAAACTTGTAGATATAAAAGATCAGTTTAATAGAGTCATGCCTTTTCTTGTCTTATATCTAACAGAATGTGGATACAGATCATAGTGTCTATTCAGTGTGATATGCCTGTACAGAATATGTGTACGTAAAGATATGCCTGTTTGTAGAAGACAAACACAGCTGCAAAAAAGATCCCACCTTTGAGGGATTAGGTCAGATGAATAGTACTCAATCATGAACAAAATCAGATGCAGAAGGTAACTGAGGAAGTTAAGTACTGCTCCATTTCAGGAGTTATGGTATCAATGTCAGTTAGCTGGAAGGTGCCTTTACGTTATAAATGCTGTACATGTGTATGATGTGACTGTTGTGCAATTTTCTGTGTGAATTCAGGGAGCTTTCAGTAAAAAAAAAAAAGGCATAAGTGGAGTCTGAAAACATACTAGCAAGTACTTTGATGACTTTATATTGCGATGTCACTTTACTGACACAATTGTGCTATTACAGTACTTCGGCCTCTGGTGCTAAAACTGTATTTGATGCCCAAGGTTTTATGGGTCTTCTGGGGAAAAAAAGTGTTATGGTAGAATAAGCTTAATTCTCTGAATATACAAGACAGTGGTTTACAGAATTTGTAGTGACCCTAATCCCACACTGGGGTTATTCTGCCTAAAATGGTCTAAGCATGCAACAAATCTGCAAGGCATGTGTTTGTACTGTTTTCTTTGTATGAGGTATTCAATACAGAATCAGCCCACTGGTAACTGTAGCTGATATGTGGTGGCCTATAAATCTAAAACATCTTTGTCTTGTTAAGAGTCAGAGTTGGCTGCAGACCAGTGATCAAATCCCTGAGCAGGAGAGGAGTACAAGCTGCTAGTGAAGAAAGATGACATTGCTGTCTGTAGCTGTGCAAGCCTAACAGAGCAGCTAAAGAGAGCTTGGAGATGCAGCTGATGAATATGAAGACAAAGTAAACCTGGTTCTCCCAGGGCAGTTTTGCAGTGGGATATAAGATAGGAATGATAAGCAGCAAAAGCAACTCCTGATTTTAAGAAACCTGGTTGAGGAACTGAACCTTTTTAGGCCATTGTTGTCAGCTCAAATACTTAGAGGGCTGAAAGAAACTTGATTTAGTTTCATTAAAAATTCATGGTGGCAAGGGAAAAAATTGGAACAGTTTCTTTTCCAATCTATCATAGAGAAAAATCCCTGAATACTGCCTTTGTCAGTGTAATCCTCTGATCAGGTCGATGCAAAGAGGATGAGTGCCATAAATGTACTTCTTGGTTTTGTGAGAATTAATCTGGATTGAGATTCCTTTTCAGCGAATCAGCTATTTAACTCTAGCTCTAGCATGGTTTGGCAGAGCAAATGGCACAAGATAAATCCGTGACAGACGCTATTAGTTGTGCCTTGCCACCAGGAGCAGGCAAATTCAGGAATGTTTCCAGGCCTTACCCAGAAGGTCTCTGAAAAAATGGCCACTCCCTCATAGTGAGTATATTTGCCTCTAGGTATGAACAGTGAAGGTGCCATGGTTACTGCGTGCTGGGAAGCAGTGTAAAATTAACTACTCCATGGAAGGCAACATTGAGGACAGGGAAGCTATAATGAGTGCAATTATCTCTAAGATAACCACAGGTGGCAGTGCTCACTGCCAGACTTGTCATTTCCTCTGTCTAGTTTATAGGTGCTAACTTGGTAAGCACTACATGGTACAATGATGAGTGTCAAGCTTTATCCTCAGCCAGCAGCTAAGCCCAACTCAGTGACTTGCTCACTCCCCACCACACTGGGATGGGGGAGAGAAGTGCAGTAACAATTGAAGACAAATGCCATCACTGTGAATGTCATCACATCATCTTCTTTCCCCCTTCCCGCCCTCCCTGCTACTTTTTCCCTCAGGTTTGTGCTGGGCTTGATGCCATGTGATCTGGGATATCCCTTGAGTCATCTGGGCTCAGCTGTCCCTGCTGCGTCTCCTTCCAACGCCTGTGCACCCACAGCCTACTGGCTGGTGGAGTGGGGTCAGAAGCAGAAAAGGCCTTGACTCTGTGTAAGCACTGATCAGCAGTAACGAAACATCCCTGTGTTAGCAACTGTTTTCAGCACAAATCAAAACCTTAGTCTCATACTAGCTACTGTGAAGGAAATTAACTCTATCCCAGCCTGGTTGCATAATTTTTTTAGATCCACAGAACATCCTAAAGCTCTGTCCAAGTAGTAACAGTGCACTGGTTTTAGAAAATCCCAGCTGCTATTAGATGGCTGGCAATAGCTAAATCTATGACTAGTGGTATCGTTTTATTGAGAGGGTTTGTTGGCCAGTACATAACGATTAATTCCCTCTACGCATTATGAAAAGAATCCTGGGGTCCTTAATTTCTCTTTGAAAGTCACTAAAGATAAGCAAAAGAGACCTTGTTTTAAGTACTTACCTGAAAGCCGGTACTTCTATCAGCACAGCAGAAGCTGCGCAACTTCCCCATGCTGTGTAGTGCACCAGCAGGAGTACTTTAAGTGTACACTTCTGTGAGGATTTTCAGGTATGATTTCCTTCTAGTTCAGCCAGAGTGCCGACACCTCTGAGATGATGTTGTTGATTAAGTGCTTAATACATTCTTTATCCATACTGCCAAAGTTGCTGGATTCCTAATCCTGAAGAAGTGTGGTAAAGGAAACTCACTTGAAAGACAGTCTTTCTGTCACAAACTTTTGTAGCATACATATAGGGTTGTGGTGTTTTGTTTTGTTTTTTGTTTTTTTTTTTTAATGAATTATGGTACTTTCAGACTTCACTTAAACACACTTCATTCTGCCAACTCAGTGCTTGGAATTCAATACTGAAAGAATGTTCAGTCTGCCTTAGCAACAGCAAAGCTGCCAAAATCATTATATAAAAGAAATGGCAGCATACTGTGGGGTTTTAGACCTTACTGGTTTTACATGAAGAAAATTTAAGGCAAATATGCTGTATGTGTTCAGAATACAAAGGGTTGAATACTTGCTGAATGATCAGATTGTGACACTGGAAAATGACATATGTAAGGGGTACGCATGTTATATTAGGCATTTCCCTAGGGGTTTTAAGAAGGTTGTGGTTTTCGGGGTGGTGGTTGACATGAGGCATATAGACAGGTAAAGCTGCATTGTTTTGAATTGAAGGTTTTTTGTTTTATATTAAAGATACTTTGCTAGGAAGTTTACATGGGTCTGCTAACAGCTGGGTTACTTCTGAAAGCCAAGATTAAAAATAGTTGTGCAGAGTGCTTTTGAATGACACATCATTAAGAAATCGCCATGATTTGATACTATTATTAATGTATGCAATCTTCTTAGGCCCTTAAATCTATTTGAAAACTGGTTAACAGGCAGTACTTGTAGAAAATGGCTTGTGAGTCAGTTATTACTGAATGCTTTCTCAATTTTTTTAGCAGTTGTGTGTATGTGCATGTTACTCTAAGTAGACAATTTGCAGCTTAAAGAGACCGTGAAGCCTTGGATCAGTGTTTAAATTGAAAATAATTTTTTCTTCAGGCAGCAGTAGGTGTCAGACCCTGATTTTAGGTGTACCGGAAGGTGATTCTGTGCTCAAATATTAGAGGCTTATGTTCTGAAAACACGTGTTAGGATTCTGAAGGTCTGGTCTATTTTGGAGCTGTGCTTTTCATCTGGATCAGTATATTCTGAGAACAGTGCCTAAGTGTTTTTTCATTTTACAAGAAATAAAATCTTTAATGAAAATCCTGTTAGTAACTATATAGCAAATAACAGCTGTTCACATTTACTGTTAAACTCTGTCTACAAAAG
Organism: Brotogeris chrysoptera; assembly: GCA_030323915.1. Classification (NCBI taxonomy): domain Eukaryota; kingdom Metazoa; phylum Chordata; class Aves; order Psittaciformes; family Psittacidae; genus Brotogeris; species Brotogeris chrysoptera. The sequence goes on along the minus strand of JARCZZ010046145.1, from coordinate 8,204 downwards.
AGAACTTGCAATCCAGTGGTAGTAAAAACAGAGCTCCTTTGTTATTGCTTCGTATTCTTACTTGAATAAGAAAATGAAGCTTCCAACCTACTAATGCTCTTTGCCCTGCACAGTGGGTACTTGTTATCTCAGTGGTGTCTGAAATTTATGGTAAAGATAGCCTACTTATCATTATTGTGAGCCATGCCATTTATGAGCTCTACTGTGTGCTTTGCTCACTTTCATGCAGCAGAACTCCAAGAATAAAATGGTACCCCACTATGGCATCCTTGGCGGCTTGTAATGGGCTTGAGAGAGTTGCTCAAAATACAGTCTAAACAGAAAATGGATATGTAAAGTGAGAAATAGCCTTAATTGTAAAAAGGATTTAGGGAATGATCTTCTTGGTAATAACTACTGTGTGATGTCAACACTGCAAATACCTGCTAACTCAATTTAGAAGACCAATTAGTGAATTTGCAGATATTTATGCCTTTTTTTAAAGCTGCAAACAAATACATTCTACTTTTGAGAGAAGTGTCCTGGGGGAGGGGTGGGAGGGACATAGTTTAGTCAAGCCAAGTCAATTTTGAGCCTTGTTGCAGAAGCCAGAGTATGAGTTTAGTGTAATTCTTGCTTGCAGAGAAGAGTGCAAATGTCCACATGTGCAAATGCTTCTTAATCTGATATGAAGAAAATAATTTTACTTGTTGATTTAATATTGTTAGATTTGCTTTGTTGCTGCTTATATGTTTTAGCAGACCTGTCATATGAGGAAAGGCTGAGAGGACCATGTTTGTTCAGATTAGAGGAAAGTAGTCTCAGGGAAGACCTTATCACCATGTTCCAGTATTTAAAGTGTGGCTATAAAGAAGATGGAGGCTTCTTTTTTACAAGGAGTTATATGTAAAAGGCAAGGAGTAACAGTTACAAGTTACCACTGGAGACACACAAGAGGAAAATTTTTCGCATTGAGAACAATCAGCCATTGAAAGAATCTCCCAAGAGAAATGGTGGAGTCCCCAGTGCTGGACATGTCTCAGATTAGGCTGGACAGGGTGCTGAGATGTCTAGTCTAGGTCATGTTTTGCCTAAACAGATTGAACCAGATGACTACTGAGGTCCTTTCCAGCCTGATATTCTATTCTATGATTCAGTTTTCAGTTTAGGGAAAAAAACAAATGGAGGATTTAGGAGGATGTGCACCAACGTAGCTTGCTTTGGTGATTCTGAAGGCAAATTTTAGACTCTGTTACCCTTCTGCTTTGTGAAAGGCAGAGCCCAATTCCTTGTTCCACTTAGCCTCACAGTGTTTTTTTAAAAGTACTAAAAAAGAAAAGGTAAGGCTTTACTATCACTGAATTCTAGAGGGTATGAGAGACAGGTAGCTCCTTGACATTTGATTCTCTGCTTGGATAGTCCTTGGAAAGAAGCAGAGCACAAGAAAGGAGAATGTAAGGAGCTAGCTCTGGATGTGCAGGAAAAATAAAAAAAAAAGGCATCTGAAAGTAGGAAGGTAGATTTTGCTTTCAAGATGAAGTGATACGGCTTTCTGGAGAAAAGGGAGCTGTTCTGCAGTGTCCTCAACTCCTTTCTGCAGTTCTAAAAGCATGGCAATGTAACAAGATAATTTTTAAGGTAATTTCAGTAGTGGAGACAAGTAGGGATTAAGGCCTAGATAAAGCCAGCAGAAGCAGGGGACAAGGTAGAGATGAATTTTGGCAACTTGTGTTTTGCTACTCTTTCAGTAGTAGTGGCCACTTATGTTCAGCACCTCTTTTTGCTGGGAGTGGCAAACAATTGTTTCTACATCTGGTGTCTGACAGATCTGGCCAGCTGGCAGGGAAACACCTCTTCATGGACTGAATGACCCTGTCCCCTTGGAGACTGAAGATGGATGCTTGTTATGCTAAAGGAGAGAAAATAAACCCCCTTGCTTTATTAGAAGGGCCAGGAACTGCTCCAATATGCAATTATCAGTCCGATCGCATTTGTTATATCGGACTTCTACTGATCCTGATTCACTGATAGTGCAGCACACTGCCCAGTCCAATCAGCTACAACTACCAGTCCAACCGCGTTCGCTACATCTAACCTCTACTGGTCTGGATTCACTGATAGTGGCGATTTGCTACCGAAACAGCGCAGTTTCTTGATTGCGATTGGCTACTGAAGCAATGCAGTTTATTGAGGCAACAGATACAGGTTCTTATGGATTGCCGGTAATAAATACTGTCTGCAAAAGCACATGCGAATAACAGGCACAAGGATACAAGCGCTTGATAAAGCTAACATAGCCTGGCTCTAAAATATAAAGGTGACAGTGAAAAGTAACTCTTAGAGATTCTAAGTTTTCCTGGGGAAGCACTGGGCACAGTGCAAGTCTTACACACAGGCGTCCCTATGGTGGGGGGGGGGGAGCAAAGAGAGGTCCAGCCCGCCGACCGGTCACAGGAGTCTGTTGATGTTATCTTCCACGAAGGTATCTTCCCCAAATATCCCCCTCTCTCTTGGGTCATTTTATACTATTTTTCACCTTCAAGGTGGAGCTTGAGTTGACTCTAGTCATACATACCTTTACTATTATTGGTGCAAATCTCTCTCACTTCGCTTTTAAAGGTATATGACACCAAAAATTCAGAAAGCATGCTCAGAGGCAGGTGGTCTCATTTTGGAGGGGGATCCCATTGGAGGTGGGAGTGTATTTTAGCATGTAAATGCATTATAATGACATTATAATGAAGCAAAGTTCACACAGAGGACAGCATTCTGTCAAAAGATGACAGACTGCTGGCTCACGGTAGCAGGCAAGCAGCTTATCAGTTTCTTGTACCACCTAGTTCCCATCTTTTGCTGATGTTAGGACAAAGTGTGGCCGTGAGATCTCCACCTTACTCCACCCTCCATCAGCATTGCCACAGGAACTGCTGTGGAGTGCACATTCCTGGTATACCAGATGTGGCTGCACCTTGCCCCGAGAGGCCCTGGAAGTCCATTTTTCCCTTATGTGTGGACAATGCTGCGTTTCAAATATAAGTTTGATTCTTAACTATTCCAAATTTCCTAATTATTCCACAATGCTGCATCTACTGACCAAAGGAACAAGGAGTATTCTGTGACTTTGTTCTTTAGCTTGTATTTCTCCTAGCTGGAGCAGTGGGAAGACTTGCCACACCATTGCATGGCACTGGTTTGCCAAGAGTGGTTTTGTAAAATCCTGTCTTTGAAGTCTAATGAGGTTGGGGTGCTGCAGAATGGGGGAATATACGTAGGAAAAGATTGTGTTCTGGGCCTTGGCAGTGCTTATATCAAAGGATACTTTTAAAGTTGTTGATGATCTGTCAGGCATCATGATGAGATGCAGAGTGAACTAGAATCTCTTTGATTTCTTCACTGGTAAGGTTATCTGTATGCATGCCAGTCTTGTTTTTCTGTTTTTAGCCTTGGGCTTTGTACAGCTATTGATTTTTTTTTTATATTTTTTTCCCTTTTTTTTTTTTTTCGGCTGGTTGTTACAACATTAATACATTAATGCTTATTCAGGTACAGGTATTTGTTATTTTCCCAAGACAGCCTCACAATTCATTAGGAATGTGATGGGTTCCTGTGTGCTAGTAATGACTGCATAATTCCAGCAAACAGGATGCCTTACAAACAGCAGGTTAGATAATCACAGCTAGATCCATTGTCTATTATAGCAATTCCTTTTCTTCTCTGCTGCAGCTAGCATTAGTATTCAAAAGCTGAAAGCATGTTGGTGGAAAGCTACCTAAATATTTATGAACTATTGTTAGGGTCAGAGTAACAAGGGCAGCAAATGAAATTAAAGATTTACACCATGAAACAAACTAACTTATCAATCACTCTTTGCCAAGTTGCTTATGCTGTTTAAAGAAGAGATTTTCTCAGAAGGTTTTTTTTTTTAAGATGAATTTCAACCTGAAGTTTCACTTCAATGTCTGCATTTTCTCTTCCAACAAGATGGTGGGTGGAGAAGACATTGCACAACTGGCAAAGTTGGCTGTTGCATAGCTGGATTTCATAAGAACGATACTCCACATCTTTTATCTGAGTATACCAAAGTCTTTTCCAAACTTTTTATTGTCGTAAATACCTCTGTATGAGGAAAGTAGTATGAGGAGAGAAACTGAGATGCAGCAACCCAGAAAATTTGTATGCCAAGTCAGACTTTAGGATAGAAACCAAGAGTTGGGCAGACTTTGCATTTAAACTTTGCAGTCAAACCTCAGGCTGGACAAGGAAGCTAGCTGTGCTGAGCAGTGAGCGAGCTGAGATTGTTTTACATTTTTCTGGAGGGGCAAAAGCACCTGGATGTCTTAGCATCTGCATTAAATGAGAAATGACACTCTTCTGTTTTGTGGAAGCATGATAGAACATATATTTGAAATGGAAATTGCCTTACTTATTCAAATGAGAACCTCTGAGCACAGAAGCCTTGCTTTCATTATTTTGATTAGAAGCTAAGTATTTTGCAGTAGCAAGCAGATAGGAAAAAAAAACAAAACAAATTGGAGGGGAAGAAAATGTTATTTTTTTTTTTTTTCTTCAAAATACCGTTGGGGTGTTTTTTTGTGATTTTTTTGTTTGTTTGTTTGTTTTGGTTTTGTTCTGTGGTGGTTTTTGGTCTTTTTTTGTGTTTTCTTTTTCTTGTGATAAATTTAAGTGATTGTCTAGTAAGGCTTCCACAAGCTGATAGCACAATGTGAATACGCATGTACGTAACCTAGAGAAAATGAACTGAACTGTAAGTGGCTTTAATAAGCAGCCTACCAACTTTTTCTTTTGGATTTTAGATATGGATTGCATAAAAAAAAGCCACCAAGGAACTGACCTAGCATTATTGCATTTTCTAGTTTTCTCTTGAAGTAGTATTAAGCAGAATTAGGTGGGGTATTTTATTTCAATAGAACAATGATAAATAAAACAACTATTTGTGTAAAGTACATGCACATGTGAAGAATGTCCTTTGGTTTGGCTAGGAAAATTCCAAGGTTGATCAGAACCTGTAAGAAGAAGCGTATAATGTTCCAGTTAAATATTGAAGTAGCAGTTATTTTCCCTAAGTAGTGCCTGTGCCAACCTCATGAAGTTCAACCAAGTCAAGTCCAAGGTCCTACACCTGGGTCAGAGCAATCTCAGGCACAGCTACAGGTTGGGCAGAGAAGAGATTCAGAGCAGCCCTGCAGAGAAGGACTTGGGGGTGTTGCTTGATGAGAAACTGAACATGAGCTGGCTTCAGTGTGCTCTTGCATCCTAGAAAGCCAAATGTATCCTGGGCTACATCAAAAGGAGCATGACTAGCAGGTAGAGGGAGGTGATCCTGCCCCTTCTACTCTGCTCTCATGAGACCTCACTTGGAGTATTGTGTGCAGTTCTGGTGTTCTCAACATAAAAAGGACACGGATCTGTTGCAACAAGTCCAGCGGAGGGCCATGAGGATGATCAGGGGACTGGAGCACCTCCCGAATGAAGACAGGCTGAGAAAGTTGTGGCTTTTCAGCCTGGAGAAGAGAAGGCTGCATGGAGACCTCCTAGTAGCCTTTGAGTATCTGAAGGGGGCCTATAGGGATGCTGGGGATGGACTCTTCATTAGGGACTGTAGTGATAGGACAAGGGGTAACGGGTTCAAACTTAACCAGGGGAATTTTAGATTGGATATAAGGAAGAAGTTCTTTGTAAGAGTGTGATGAGGCACTGGAATGGGTTTCCCAGGGAAGTTGTGAATGCTCCATCCCTGTCAGTGTTCAAGGCCAGGCTGGGGAGAGCCTTGGGTCATATGGTTTAGTGTGAGGTGTCCCTGCTCATGGCAGGGTGGTTGGAACTAGATGATCTTAAGGTCCTTTCCAACCCTAACTATTCGATGGTTCTGTGTGTGTAACAATGTTAGTGCAGTAATGTTGTTTGGAATCAGCATTTGTGTTTTGAAATGAAGCTGGTCTCTTTAGACTCACTAGAGTGGAGTTGTATTGGTAATTACCCGAAAGAGATTTTGGCTATGCTTTGAGAAGACACATTCTTGTTTCTAATAGTGGAGTGCCTGGACGATAGCATTTGCAAATATTTCTGTTTACCGGTAATTTATGGTGGTTCTGTTTTCCAGGGGAATAAGGCTTCAGTGAAGGTGAAAGAAAAAAGAAACCTAAGAAAGGTGTGAAGTGATTTTATTTCTTAATAAAAATTTTTGCCTTATAAGGTCAAAGGATTTACAGACAGGATCTGAAATTTATTGTCCCTAGATGAGGTTGCTGCTGTTGCATGTCCTGTCCCTGAGGAGCAGAGTGGCTGCAACTTTACTAAATCCACAACAGCTTCAGGCTCAGCATTGCTCAAAATCACATCAACAAGGAAATGAATATTATTTTTTTTCTGATTCTTAGCCTGAAAAGAATCTTGACCTGAAGAATAGTTCTGTTGCCTAGTCATTAAAGAAAGCTCTGACATGTAGGCACTCCAGGCTCTTTGGCTCATTAACATTGGGCTGTTATATATGTTGTATTGCCACTGTAGAAATTCCAAGAACTTCACCAGCTTCAGAGCATCCCCCTGCTTATTTAGCATTCATAGTCGTGCCTGTATAAACAGTCTTTATTCTGTGTTTTACTTAAACTGTATAATCTTTTCCCCAGTGAGAAGGAAGGAGCACGCAGCCACAGATGCCTGAGTGAAATATTCCTCTTACTGCCCTGTGAAAAAAATTCTGAAAAGTCCCTATCAGTTAAGAATTTTAGATGAAGATATTTGTCAGTAAAGATCATTAATAATAAATGTTCATGATTTTTTTATTAAAGGTTGAACTTGAGATATATGATTTCCTCAACATTTGAACCCTGTATAATATTTAATGGAAAGTGTCTTTGTTTCTCCCACTTAAGATGAAAAACGTCAAAAATTTCACAGCTATTTATTTTGCTTAGAGGAGATTATTTTCCCTGTGGGATAGATATTTCAGAGTTTGTGTTTTCCTCGCTCTCCGTTTACCAACTAGAGTACTGCATGTCTCTCTTGGCCAAGGAGATATTGCACATCATCAGTGAAATGTTCCAGTGCAAGATATATTTCAGCAGGTTTAACTAGGACTGAAGGATGGCTACACTGGATTTACCTTGTGGCACCAACCACCCTGAGAGATCAGTCAGAACTGTTAGGGTTGGAAGGGACTTCTGGAGATCCTCTGCTCCACACCCCCCCCCCCCCCAAGTCAGGGTTACTTACAGCAGGTTATGCAGGAACACATCCAGGTGGTTTTTTAATGCCTCCAGAGAGGGAGCCTCCACAATCACCCTGGGCAGCCTGTTCCAGTGCTTTGCCACTCTCAAGGTTGAAGTTCAGAGTAAAGAAGTTCTTCCTCATGTTGTGCTGAAACTTTCTGTGCTTCACTTTATGGCCATTGCTCCTCGTCCTGTTGCTGGGTGCTACTGAAAAGAGTCTGGCACCACCCTCCTGGCATCTGCCTTTGAGATATTGATATGCATTAATGAGATCCGCTCGGTCTCCTTTCCTCTAGACTAAACAGGCCCAGCTCCCCAGTCTCTTTTCGTAAGACAGATGCTCCAGACCTCAGTCATCTTTGTGACTGGCTGCTGGACCCTCTCCAGTAGCTCCTTGTCTGTCTTGTACTGAGGAGCCCAGCACTGGACAGAGTACTCCAGATGTGGCCTCACTAAGGTTGAGTGGAGGACAGCCATTCTATTACCAGGACACCCATCTGATTCAGCAGTGGCCCCATGTTTTTCCTAATCATACTTTTACTGCTGGTACACTTGTAGAAGCCCTTGTATACAAGGGCACATTGTGAAAAGATAGATTCATGTAGGTCATGCAGAACCCAAAATACGCAATCTTAGTTAAAATAATTCCTGGTGAGGACAGGGGAGTTAGAGATGTTGTCAGGTATGTTGTAGCTCTACAGGACATAATATTGATTTTAAGTAGCAGTCTCTCTAGAAAGATGCCTGTGGATGTGGAGTGGGTATTCCTTGCTGTATTTTTTTAATAGAGTAAATGCACGCTAAAATACAGTGCTGCACATATTTTAAAATGTATATATACCCTGTGTTTGCTTATCTGTTTTCCACAGTGTGGGCTGTAGGATGAGCTGTACCTTTAATACTCAGTCATTTCAGACAAACCCTTTTTGTATGTGTCATGGGTTCAGCAGTAGCAGTCATTTTTCTCCTTGGTAGCTGGTGCAGCACTGTGTTTTT
>JARCZZ010046142.1:0-13335 GCA_030323915.1 Brotogeris chrysoptera | reverse complement strand
TATGAGGGAGAAATTCTTTCCTGTGAGGGTGGTGAGGCACTGGAATGGGTTGCCCAGGGAAGTTGTGAATGCTCCATTCCTGGTGGTGTCCAAGGCCAGGTTGGACAGATTGTTGGGTGAAATGGTTTAGTGTGAGGTGTCCCTGTCCCTGGCAGGCGGGTTGGAACTGATCTTAGGGTTCTTTCCAACCCTAACTATTCTATGATTCTATGATTCTACATGAAGGAATCAATATCCATCCTAAACAATGTAATGGTACACTAGAATTGAACTAACTGAGCTCTGTTTGCCTTAGGTGAGTAATATAAAATGCACTGTTCATTTCTTTATAGGTTATTTTGTTAAAGATGTAGAGCTGAACATGCAATGAGATCCTGCAGTTGCATTAAATGCCTCCAATCACAGACACAGAAACTAAAAGGTAAACACTAGGAATAGAGGATGAAAGGAGTAAACCAGTTCTTTTACAGATACATACTTTTTGCACGAAGAATCTAAGTGTAAAATATCCTGCCCCACATTGTAAAACAACTGAATGCGTACAAAGTGCTTTAGCTGAAAACAAAATATGAGGTTGGTTTGGATAGAGGAGCTGCCTGTTTTCTCTCCACAGATATGACAAGTAGGAGGACTGCTTGCAGGGGTGTCAAGTATACATAAGCGAGGTTTGGTATGTTAAGTGACACAGTTGTCCAGTTTCTTTCCTGGCTGCTGTTATAGCTGCAGCCAAATCCCAAAGGTAATGTTAGGCTTGTTTGAAACTAGCCTGTTCATCCACAACAGAAAAACCTTTGGGTATTACAGTTCTTGTACTGGTTTATCCAGTTGGAAACTCGGAAGCTCTGGGTGGAAGGCACAGGCTGCCCTGCAGTGACAACCTCAGATATCAGGCTGTCCTGCAGTGCAGACAATTTTGAGCTTTGGCACCCCAGAAAAAAAGGAAAAACATAAAAAAAGGGGAAATAGCTTTGCAGAGATATTCCTGCTCCTGTGGAGGCTGAGGTGTGAGTATATGTTTGGAAAGACCTTCCCCAAGGCAGCTACCACCTCACCGCGTGCCACGCTGCAGGCGAAACATGCAAACTGATAATACTAATCAAGTTGGGAATTAGCAACAAAAGGCACCAAAATGTAGTGGTTTTAGAGTTTGGTTTTGGTTTTGGATTTGATCCGATGTGCGAGAACTTACCATTTTTAAATGTAAAGCTATGCAGCAGAGCCATGCCATCAAACCAGTGGTTATACTTAGTGTCCCCAATGGTGTGCATCCCCGGGCCATTTCGGAGAAGTATCCCTTGCAACCATGTGGGCAACTGACCTATAAACAAAAAGGAGATACTATCATCCATTCATTTAGGTGAGGAGCATGTTAGAGGATAATTTTCCTAACACCATAGCTTCATATAGGCAGCTACACTACGGATGTGTCAAGATTTGTAATAGCATATAATTATGCTGGAGTTTGAGTTTACTAAAATATGATCTGCTCAAAAATGTGGCACTAGTAATATTCTATGTGAATATTGCTGTATGAGATCACTATAAGAAGACAAAATTACTGGAATAATTTGCTAAATAGCAGGATGCAAATAAGGGCAGACCTTCCTTTCCTGCACTCAGATTTTAAAGTGATATATTTAAACCTTTGTCTTTAAGCCAGGAAAAGCTAGAGCTTGTCAGAAATAAACATATTTTATAGGTTATATGACTTGCATCTGCCTTCAGTACATCAATTTAAACTTCAGGCTAAACGAACTTCAGAGAAAATTTCAGTAATTAAATTAAAAGCATAATGCGGTGTCATTAGGGGAGTGCTTTTGTGACAGTAGTCATAATGTTGGTGTTTTGAACACAAATAAAGGGTAGGAATATTATAATGAAAATATGTAAGCTCTGTTGAGGTTTGAATAAGAAACGTTTCTCATCAAAACCCTGCAGGAAATACATTACCTACCATTTGTCACACAGAACAACAACAATCAAAGAATTTCATTAAAGAGCTGAACAAAGCGTATCAGATTGATATGCTTCACTTGCTTCTTTGTGTGTATGCCTCCTGAGGGAACACTGAAGATCACATGCTATTTATCCACACAATGCCTGCGCTGAACATGGTGTCTGCATAAAATGCAATTCCAAACTTTTATTTCCCCTTATAATTTAATCCCATGTTGAACATATTAACACACTTTGTAATTAATACTCCCTTTACAGCAGGTAGAAATGTCCTCCTATGGAAATGCTCAAGTTTGTTAAAGCTGATGCAGTTGCAGAGGAGTAACAATTGTTTTGCTCAAAGATTTTCCAAGATCCTAGAAGGACTTTGACCATTTTCTAAGGCAATATTTCCTTTTTTGACCATTTTAGGTAAGGGAAAGAGAGTTATGTGCCATATTGTTAAAGAAATGACATTAAGAACACAAGTTATAAACATCCACATGCAGAGGAAGAATATGGAGTAAATGTCAGCTTTACATAAAATATATTCTCAGTCAGATTAACCAACTGTATGCCACAATACTCACATAACTTCATTACCGTTATGGTTCTGGAATATGTGAGGAAGAGAAAATGTTGTTGACACAATGGATGGACTATCATTATTATTATTATTATTATTGTTATTATTATTACATTCTGAAAGAGCCTTGAAAACCAAACCTTTCTTGTCTTTCTAATACAAGAAGTTCCAATATAATAATCATAGGGGTTTTTTTATAAGATAAGCAAGGTTTAGTCTTTAATACAGATAACTACACAAAACTTGAGTAACTAAAAACACTTGATGGGAAGACAGTGAGGAAATGACAAGTTAGCAGAAGAAAAAATCATTCAGAGAGAATAGGATGGTGATCTTAAAGAAAGCATATGTTCAAAATAGATACATTATTTTTGCTTGGCTGACTAGTGAATATTGATCACTGAACAAATTTAGTCTGCTTATATGCCTAAAATACAAGCATTTCTCTTCTTGCCACTTCATCTTGCCACTTCCCTTCTTCCTGTTTTCTGTTATTTGGCAATAGGAGACTGTAGACTTTGCTATTTCCTCAATACTATGGGCAACTGCAGTGTAGTGGGTGCAGACTTCTGTGCCCCTACCCTCCTACCAATGCCATTTAGCACTCTAAATGTCTGCAATGATCACAGGCTGCAATGCTAACACTGAGTTGGGTTGACTGCATGTAGTCTTGCTGCAGCCAATCTCTCTTTCACTATGGTGAAAACAATACTTCTGCTTCATATGAGGTCTTGTGATGTTTTGACCCAGCCCAACTGTCTTCTGCTTTGGAGCCATCATTCAAGAAAAGCAGATACTTCTGCAATTCAGTGAACATCTTGCAGCTCCCCAGGCTAAAGATTTTGTTTGATTATTCCTCTATGTCAGAACAATGGTGCTTAGTAAGTGCCAGAACAGGCAAATGGAATAATTTTTCTGGAAGAAGTAAACAGGGAAAAGGGGATCTTCTTTTTAAGGCACTGGGGATTTGATGCAGCTTCTGAAACTTCTGGTGTAATTCAGTGCCATTTCTGGGGCAATTCCAATATGAAAAGCACAAAGCAAAGGGTTAAGTTTTTAGTTGAAGGTTCATCTTAGTGGGAATTCAGAACTATAAATCACACTGGTATCAATCAGCATCCTAAAGTTCTTAAATAGCTTTAGAAATCTGGACTTTGTTTCATTTTGCTTCAGATTTTAATCTGAAATGAAAATAATAGTACTTTTCTGTGCCACATGAAGACACAGCAGTGGCACTGTAAGATCTCTATGTGGACGTTATTAGCTAGCATAGCAACAGAGTCTCATGGAGCCAAAATACTGGCAGGGCTCAGGTTTAGCAAAATATTTAAAGAGATCAAAGTTCTCTTTAGTTTTCATAATTGGGAAATAATTATTCCCATTACCAATGAAGGAATATTTACTGTAAAAATGAAGGCTTTGTTCAAATAAACCACTGCATAATACAGATCAGGTCTGATGATACATAGTTTGTTTGCAAACAGCTTCAAATGTTTCAGTAATTAGTTTTTATTTTGAGGAACAAAAATTAAAGGGCATAAACCAGCTGCAAATTGTAGCAAAGCACTTTGAAACAAAGTCTTTTCCGATTCAGACACCAAACTGAACAGCAACAACAAAGTCCTGCAGTACATCTTGTACTCAGGAAGTGACTTTGATTGGTATTATATGTATACCTTTCTCAGACTATGTATTACAAACAGTGCAGTATGTATTTACTAAATAGGGTTTCTCAGCAACAAACCTCTCCTGTAAATGTAGCAAAAATCTCTATAGTATAAAATAGCAGTAAGAATAATAGACTGATCAAGTGTTTATCCCCAGAGAGCCATTTAAAACTGCTTTGGTAAAGGATACTCTGCACAGATTGACTTCTGAACCCTCTTTTTAACGGTAGACCATTGCCTCGATTACTGCTGCTTTCCTATTCAGCAATAGTACTGCTGAAGAGTTCCAGTTTTAGTGACTGTCTCCAGGAGGCAGGGAAGAGTGTGAGCTGACACAGAGAGGGTAGGGAAGGGTTACAGCAAGGAGAAACCGAAAGACAGAGCAGAGCCATGGGGGAGGGAGCGCCTGTCACCAGATTAAACACCGAGACTTGTCCCTCGCCAGCAACTTCAGTGAATCCGTTCAGACTCCTTTGAAAAGGACACAGAAATGTGAAATGAGGAAAGTCCTGCAGTTGGAGCATAAATATTACCTGAGAGCAATCCTTTACACAAAACTCACTTTTCTCACTTCTGCAGTTTCCATTTTCCAGTGTTGTGCTGGGTGAACAATGTTGAAAACACCAACGTAACCGCACGTATTAGAACAGGTTTTCTTTCACTTACCTTGCACCTTAGCTTTTATGGGCTCTGGATGTTCTTCTTTATTCCTACCAAATATGACCTCCATCTCTCATGCAACAAATGCGCTGTGTGTGCTGTCTTCAGCCGCTGCTGCAGCTCTGGCTCTCCCCTCCTGTCTGGGGTTAGACCAACGCGTGCCTCTTACGTATGAGGATAAGGTCAAACTGCAAAGAGAGCTAGTAGCTCGTGGCTTATAGATCGACAATTTATACTAGCTGATCTTTAATCCCTAGCACATACACTAGAATTTTGCCCATTCTTATTACAATGAACTCACTAATTCAGAGGAGCTAGAAAAACCTGTTTGCTCTCTAGGAATCCGTGTGAAGCAGCCAGGCGGAAGAAGGAATCAGGCAGAATTATTCTGGAACATCACCTTCAGCATTTCAGGTACAAGTTTAGATGCCATGTAGGGGTGCTTGCTCCATTTGGCAGGTAGGGAGAGGAAAAGAGAAGAAATCTCTACCCCCTGTACCGAACTTGGCTTTTTGAGAGTGACAAACATTTCAGAGCAGGGTGTCATCCTTTCCATTCTGTGAAGTTTAAACCAGGTTATTGTATGAATTAACAAAATATCATCAGTAACTGTCATGTGCTGTATTTCTTTATATACAAGCTGTTCCAGAGTGAAATGAGTGGCACATCTTTGAATTAAACATCTTTTCACAAATACTCACTATAACATATTCTCCCCTATGTGACCTGAATCCACTCTATGAAAGCATAGCAGGCACCATTAAAAGTAAGGGGGATTTTTAACTTCACGCTTTTGTTTCTAGATAAGGTACTTAACTGAGTTCAAGGTTGTTAATTTTAAAATCCTCTGGGAAAAGAATTATTTCAGTATAAAGCATGTGATTGCAGAGCAAATCATAGGCTCCATTGAACACGATGGATAAAAAGATCTTTGCATAATTATATATTATGCAATTCCATGAGGTTACCCTAAAATCCAACTTTTCAGCTAAATCAGCATTGTTTCAAAAATGTTTTACTATCACTTCTTAAGGCTGGCTGATCTATTAGAAATATATGTATTTATTTTATTTAAAACAGAATTTGTGCTACAGACTGCTCTGACACACTCATTATATACATTACTTCTCTATTCCCAACCTATTGCATGTTTGATGGTTTGCCTTCATTTCAGAGCATCATCGAGACAGCCCACCTTTGTTTCTGTTTAAAAAGCACTGACAGAAGCTGGTGATAACAAAATAAGAAGCCATCTTAAAAAAGAAAATATATGGGGTTTGTTGGAATTAGTATTAATGAACAGCATGACTGAACCAGGAGGCTATAGGGGATGAAGGGTATCAAAGTCCGTATACATACAGATATGCAGATACATATACATACACTATATATGCATGTGTAAGTATATATACATATACATGAAAGAGAGTGTGTGTGTGTACCAAGATGTAGATTACTTGTATACCCAAAGCCAAGTGAATGATTTATCAGCACTGCTAGAGACTGAAAGGATCTGCCCAATTCTACTTCCACTAAGCCATGGGGACATTTTCTCTGTCCACGTTCTTCTGCTTTGCTTTAGTGCTTTAGTTCTCTCCAGTGTATCCTCATCCATTGACATGGCCAAAGCTCTTAATGCTGCAATTTTAATTACCTGACCTGTGAGTGGTCTAATATGTGCCAATAAGAAGATTTCCATGGAGCAAGCAAGCAATAAAAAAGATAAATTCAAATAACTTACCTATCTTAACCATGATTGTTCATGTAGTTTAATGTTCAGCCAAGATAAGATAATTGGAAATCTTATTAATAGTTGTTTGAATGGAAAAACAAAGTGCTGCAGACATCCAACAACACTTGAAATCAACCTAAATGTGTTTTGGTAGCTAATTTCAGGTGCCTGAACCTGAAATTTTGTCCCTTATTTTGCTCAATTTAAATAAGGAGGCCTTGCAAAGTTCCTTTATCCTGCTTGTCAGTAAAAAATACTCCATTTACCTTTCTTTTGTCTTCTTTTTTCATCATGTTAATGACAGATACACAGTTTATTGAGGTATGGAGAGATCATTTTTCTTGCTAAGTAATTTTCCTATTTTTTTTTACACTGAAACAGAGAAATATCAAAGTATTGATTTACAATTATAATGTGCAATTATCAGCAGAAGTACATGTGGAGTAGGTGACTTCTCTAATTTTATTATTTCACAGTATTTCTTCTCCCTTCATAAAAAAAATGTGGTGGGAGAGAATGGAGGTTTGCAGAGCTCCACATTCTAGAAAGAACAGAAGAAATACAATCCCCTTTGGAGAGACTACAGTGATGCTTTGATCTTGGGTTTACCAGGCATATTATAACTCATATATAATGTTTACCAAAACATTATAAGCTCATGGAGACTGTGCAGCCTTACTCTTCCCATTAGAGACTACTGAAAACATAATCCTTAATGCAGGTGATCCAGTTTGACCAGACTCTCTTGATGCTCGACCTTATTTACAAACACTGCCCAGTTGCAGAATCCTTCAAACACAAATCTTCCCCCAGCCATTTCTTGCATTTCTCTTCACAGTTTCCTCTTGACCCCTCATGACAACATTATTGAAGTTATCAGCACCCCACCATGGGCAGGTTTTCTTCACTGCGTTATTTTCTGCCTTAAACTCTGGTGAAGGCTACAAATTGTTTCCTCCTGGATTCTTTCTACTTTTCACTTCCCTCTGTGGAGCACAGCATTACCCTGCCCAGCACTGGTCTGGTGGTACCATGTGGTCGTGCAAGGCTGGGGATGACATTAAAAGTGTGGCCGCTGTGGTCAAAACAAAACTTCCCAAAGCAAAGGAGCTGATTCACTAAATTTTTATTATAACAATAATGCCATTGCCACCTTTGTACCTTCAGTTCACTTACACAAGAAGCAGATTGTTGCCTTATAAATCAGAGAGACACCATTATCATTCCTTATCTTTATATTGAAATGTAAGTACTTAATCTCAACTTTCCTCCTATAAAATTCGAGTTTTAATTAAAGCCCATTAACAAAGGTCAGATTACCTGATATGACTTTAAACTGTTCTAAGAACTTTCAACTATCAACTGTTATCTATTATTACCAAATAATGAATCCAACAGTAAAACTGCTAAGAGCTTAAGAGTCATTCTTGCTGAAATCACACCAATTGCTATGTTACTGTTACTGTGACATAGATACAAGCTCTTATCTTTGTTTAATACTGACTTATTGACAGGATCTGATTTCAGAAAAATACCCTCAGCACTATCTAGGAGTACGTCTCTTGCACTGCCCAAGTATAACTACAAACACAAACTACTAATGTAATGTGTTCAAATGGAAATAATAATAGTTTCCATATATTATTGTGAACCAGTTTTGTTTGATTCAAAATACTGTTTTGATCAGTGTTGTTTCCATCAAAATAACTGGTTTTGTGAGGTTTTAACTATTTTCTTGATGAGATTTTTTTTGAGATTGTTGTAAAATTTCACTATTTTTGTGGTAAACAAAAAAATTTACTTGCTTTTATATATCATCACATTTTTAATATAACCATATTTTAGTACATATCACCAGGTAAGTACTAAATGACCACATTAATGACCAAATGTGATTATTTAAATGACCACACCATAAATACTGATGTGATCATTTAAATAAAAGCATAGTTTACTTTAGTACTAAGGTGCTTCAAGTGCTGAGGCACAGAACTACTAGCCTACACATTCCAGACTGATCCTGCCCACTGATCATAATGCTCAAGGATTTAAATGCCCAAACATTTAAACCCATGATATTCAAACAAGTAAACAGCCACAGTACCCACATAAACTTCCTCACCGTACGACTTTTATAACCTTAGCTGCATGTTTCATCCCAAATACCAGTTACATGTAATATTTAATGTGTTACACAGTTCAGTAATGTGTTTTCAAGCGGGCAGAACAACACAAAGGTTGGTATTCACTTCCACGGCTGAAGGTGTAGAAAAGGTGTTACAGGTACTTACAGTGGCTGAAGTTAATTGCCACTACACGTTGTCCTGCCTTTCAGCCTACTGTCATCTTTAGAAGAACATTAAAAAAAAACCCTAAAAAGAGCTGTTTTCTGGTTTTAGTCAGGTGGTACCTGAGTGCAGAGTGCTTAACACAAGAGCAGTGATCCTGAACAGAGACACTGCTGGACCTCCAGTCTTCTCAGTGTGGGGATTGTGAAGCTGATCTCTTTTGCGAGGTGCTGGAGATCTACTGACATGAGACATTATTAATGACGAAAACTTGTAACACGGCTTTTTCCTTCCTGATTTCATGTCCTGTAACTCATGACAAGCAGACAAAAACTACGGAACAGAATGAAATAGCACAAGAGGTGGAAGCTGGACTGCCTTAGAAATATGGCCAGTCTAATGTGTATAGGAATCTGGGGTCACTGCAGAGACACCAGTGGAGTTGTGATGGCTATTGATTCAAATCCAAGCAATATATATGTATTTATTTTTTTGCCTCTCTGTGTGGTAGGAAAATTTCAGTTTATTTGTAGCTACCAGTTAATATTTTACCCAAAGGGAGTACCTTTAATCCTTTAAACAGTTCTCTTATAAAGATACTAAGCAATGGCTCACCTGAATGGTGCCACTTAGTCATGATCACAAGAACACGAGGTGTCAGCAGATGCTTCAGATAGTTCTGCTGCTTTCTGTATGAATTCATAAGCCATTGTAATAACAATCCTACCTCAACAGTAATAACTCTAGCTCAATTAATGTTCTTATGGTTCACACTTATCCTTTTCTTCCCAATAGTCTGCTGTGGAAGGCAATAAACTGTAGGAACTAAGCGGGAGACATCAACTGTATGGCAGCTGGGCAAAGTCAAGCTACCAAGAAACAGATGCTTCCAAAGGGACAAATTCTAGAAGATCCTCCGGGGCTTATGCAGGCAGCACTCATGCCAGAAGGGAACCATACACGTCCTATAAATGGAGTTAATGTCCAACCCAACAACTCCTGAATGTAGTCCTACTTATCTTTTGCTGACCCCATCATGTCAGGCATGAATGTCTAATTTAATTATTACACCCTGTAGAGATAAGAAGTGTCTTCCTTGTTTTTCTAAACAAGATAACATCAAAATTGCAATTTGGCAGGGCTCACTGGTAAGTTCACTGTGTTGCCACATGGAAAATCAGCAAGTAGAGCAACAACAAAACCAAACCCTTTTCAGTTAGCAAATAACTGAGTATTAGAAGAAGCAGCCTGGGAGAGCAGCAAGGAAGGAAGTGTGACTGTGACCCAACTTCTTAAACTAATTGGGCTTTTTGAAAGCCAGCTGGAGAGAGAGAAGATGTAGGTGTACCTGAGGGCTTTTCTCCATCCGTTTCTGGACAGACTGCTTGGTACTTTCTACCTCCCTGGGTAGTAATGAAACAAATGTTTTCAAGACGTAGTGCTGCACACCACAAAGGTGTACATGATACACTAAAATGAACTCGTGATCGTGTCTCAGGTTAATGATACCTGAAAGTAATATCTTTTTTCTACCTCGAAGTAATATAAATCATTTTTCCATTTATATGATCACTCAGTTCATCTGCTCCTGATAAAACTTATACATTACATTCAGTAATATTCAGGAATGTAAAGATAGTAAAAACTTCCTACAGAGAGTAAATTTACTTGCTCTTCTTCAAGGCAAATGAAGTACAGCCAAGATGAATAGCGATGTGCTTTATCCCTTCCTATTGGCAGCTCTTCACTTCTGAAATCTTCAAATCGAGTGCTTTCTGACCTCTGTTAAGGGTTGTCAAGTTATTCTGCTGTGCTACAGTGCCCTTTGGAATCACAGGATGTTCTCGGGCTGTCATGATGCAGCTCTAACCTGCACAAGGGTACAAACCAGGACCAACCTTGAGTCAGTGGTGACACCATACCCCTCCTCCCAGTCTGCACGACCTCTCCAATAGCCCAGTGAAACTCTGGAAGTCATTTTCCTTAGGTCTGGGACACCAAAGTTCAAAAACAGAAAAGTCTTATGAATGAGCCATGTTCTAATAGCAGCCTTTGTGTCATGGGGATGTTTGCAGCTGGATTCAGGGTACCATGAGCTATAGAGTTATTGACGACACTGAACAAGAACTCGGGCTTGTATCTTTCAAAGATTGCAATCCAGCGCCTGCTGCCTGATTTGAGGCATGAAATGCTGATTCGCAAAGGTGTCAAGGCAAGCCTACCACAGTGACACACGTTAGGCAAGCATTGTGTGTGCTCATTGCCTGCTCTATCAGAATGTAGACATAAACTTTCCAAATGGTACATAATTTACATATGTAAGTTCTAGCTGAAAAAATTTAAACGTATTGTGAGTACTTTGAGATTTCACTACCAAAACTGAGCTGGTTTTAAGGGGTTCAATATTAGATGTGGTCATCACCGCCTGAAAGGTTTCCTTATAGAATCTCAGG
Organism: Brotogeris chrysoptera; assembly: GCA_030323915.1. Taxonomy (NCBI): domain Eukaryota; kingdom Metazoa; phylum Chordata; class Aves; order Psittaciformes; family Psittacidae; genus Brotogeris; species Brotogeris chrysoptera. The sequence continues at coordinate 2,014 of JARCZZ010046142.1, read as the reverse complement.
GGAGGCCATGATTATTTTTTTAACATCTATTACCTTTTTCAGCATTATAAACAAAATGTGCTTCAGAATTCTTTCACCTCAACAGCTTCAACTTACAGAATGACAACAAAAAATTAATAAACGTTGAAGGATCCATTTGAAAACCAGGAAAATCAGTCGTTGTGGTTTTGATGTTTCACATAGCTCCTTTGAACAAACTTTTTCTTGATGGCCACCATTTGTTGTAACTCCTCAGGGCAACTTAGGACTCTGTAAAAGATCTGCAGGGCCCCCTCAAACAATTCTGAGGAAAATGAAAGACTTATTCCAACAGAGGCAAAAGAGTTCACAAACAAAAGAGTTATCCATAATTTCACTGCAGCTTGGAGTAAGGGTGTGAAAATATTGGGAAAGCTTTGTCGCTGATTTCTAGTTAAAGCTTGCAAAACACAATTGCTTTGCAAGCCTTATTTTAGCTGGTAATATGTTTTAGTTTAAGTCACTGGTACATAACACGTCCTGTAGGGTGGTTGCTACACCAGCCTTTCAGGCAGACAGCTGTAACTGAACAAGGGTTAACAGGTCTTGGCTATACGCAAAAGGCTCACAATGCTTACACACACACTTCTCTTACATGAGCCTGCTCCAGTTCTTCAGAACGATGCAACAGGCAAACAAAAAACAGCAGATGAATGGTTTTGGTATATCCAAAATCTGTGTAGCTGATATTATGCCTGACACATGCCTGAAGTTTCTGGAGTGGCTTTAAAATACCTATTGGGGATCAGTTACAGTCCCATGGGCAGCCACAAGAGGAGAACTCAGTGTAATTGCCAGCCACCCCCTTGAGACAATGAGAGAGCTTGCATTAAGCACTTCCGGGACTGCCCTTCCACGCGTGGAAAATGAGGTTATACAACAGGGTGCACCGATTTGCCTCTTGCACACTAGTATAGATGACTAATAAAGTAACTCCTTAGCTATTGAAATTACTCACATTTAGCAAGCTATACAAAAGCAAATAGCAGGGGGAAAGAAACACCACCACCACCGCTGCCTCATTATATGGTGAAGCTTCCATGCAGATTTATGGCACAAGATAATCGTGTCTGAAAAGTGTCTTTCTGCTGAGGAAGAATGCAAAAGGCATGTTTCTTAGAAAATGGTAAATTCAAGGAGCACTGTTTATTTGTAATCAAGCCATTTTTCACTTAGCGGTGAAAAAGGCTTTCAGGAATCTGCTTTCTTCTTGAGGACCCCAGTTGCTAATTTTGATACTTTTAAAGCAGCATTTTCTTTTCTGTAAATGCTTTTCTTTTCCTTGTGGTAAACAAAATAAACTGCCTGCTTTAATGGCATTAAAATACATGAAGTCAACAAGCTGCAAAAGAGGGAAACTGTCTTTCTTCCATTCCCCATCTTTCTTCCATTCCCCATCTGCTGCAGGCAGCTGAAGAGTTACTTATAGCAACCATTGATTAGGAAGAAAAATCACATTGCTGTAGAAACTGCCAACAGCAGTTCCACTTGGAGAGCTTGGCTTTATTTGTAGACATTTCCAAACATTATTTGTTCTTTTTTAGGGACTGTCTCAAAATCTGTCAAAGCCAGAGACAAGATTTCCTTTGATTTCAATGGCTTTGGAGCAGATTCACAGAGGATAGCCTGTGGCACCTCCACCTCTGGCATTTGTAGGACTGTTTATGCAGTCAAATTTCCAGTTGCAGAGAGAGAACTGGACGATGCTACAGAATCCATTCATCACAAATGCGAGCCAACAGCACCTACTGGATGGTGATGCCTAGTCTGCATCACTAAGGTTGATACATTTGAGTACAATCTCCTTCATCACACCTTGTCGTAGTTTAAGCTGTAAATCACGCAGCCCGTTCACTCACTTCTCCCTCTAATAGTCATCACATTGGTCACTCACGTCTTGTTGACAGGAGTTATTCCTCATCACAGGAGCTGAAGTAAAATCGGCTCTTCCACTCCCTCTGGGAACCTGCTCACCAGAGACTGAAGCCGCAGCCTT